>JANHGB010042305.1:0-17047 GCA_026283785.1 Coracopsis vasa
AAAGAATACTCTTCCTTTATCAATGATAAATTTAGGATGCATCTTTAATGCAAGGGATTAATGGAATATCCTTCAGCAGCATGAGATGAGATTGTTGAGGAGCTGAGTGATAGCTCAGATGGTATGGGCAATCACTTAGGGGCTAATAAGAATTTATGTTAAAATGGGAATCCATCAATTGTAAATGACAGAGAAGGAGAAAGACAAGACTGGCCTATTAGTCAATCACAGAATGTCAGTGAACCTCTGAAGTGATGTGGCCAGAGGTAAAAAAAAGGGCAAAAAGCCCAAAGACATATCTGACAGATAGTTTTCAGTCAAGAGAAAGAGAAGGGGAATATTAGTCTACTGGGCTCCCATTCAGGAGGACGTCCAGTTCTGGTCATCTTCACTGGCAAAAGTTGAACTCAGGCTGTAGCAGGGACAGGCTGTTTGGACAATTGGGAAAATAGGGAGTTTAACTCGCAGGAGGATGTTAGAAGAGCTGTGCTTGCTCGGTCTAGGAAAATAAAATTTAAGGCTGCCTTTTGTCTATAACGGCTCATCAACAGAACAAATTGCTAAAGGACAGTGTTGGTGTGAGGGTACATGGATGTTAACTGGACATAGATGAAATTTAGCGAAGACTTCCCAGCCATCCTGGAGAAAGGCTCAAGGATAGTTGTACTGTAGGATTCAGACAGGGCAAATGACCTCTTTGATTTTAATATGGCACCAAGTTGCTTAACTAAAGGTGGTTAGTTTGAGGTATCAATGGACTGAAACCCATGGTGTTGAATGTTACTTTCGGGATCTGCTTTTCTGTGTAGGGTGCCAATAATTCATGTTAAGTACCCTCATATGTACATGTGAATAAACAGAACAACCTCAGTTTTCTCAGCAAGACTCTCTTGTTCTGCACTGCTCAAGGAGCTGCTGTTTCTCTGCTGTTTGACCTCATCTGTCTTTAAACAGCAAAGGCCAACTCCGTCTACATGGTTCTAGGGTTATTTTCTGGTTCCCATTGCAGCCTGAAAGCAAGCTGCTTCACCCACAATGCCTGCTTTATCACTTTTATCATTAATTTTCCTCCTTAATGAAGACCTTTAGTGAAGACCTCACCTTGGGTTTTGTGCCAGAAGGAATTCCAAATAACCAGCTGGCAGTCTGCTGGCCCTTCCTCATGTCAGTCTTTCACCCTGAAGCCCTCTTCCCTCCGTCCCAGCACAGCGGATACCCTGCAAAATACCTGGGCTTAGGTGGCTGATGTGCTGGTGCAAGCGAGTACCCATAGGAGCCAAAAGATCGTGTTGCTACCACCTATTTTGCTCCTCTGTTGTATTTAACCATACCTGTACATGCTAAGCAGATATTTATGTCTTTTTTACATGGATGTAGAGTGCCAGCTACAACCTAGCCCTACCTGCTAAGGCCTCTTATAGCACTATTGCAGCATGACTAATAAATGCTCTTTCCAAAGGATAGTGTTGCTTCCACAGTTGTGAGGGTAAAGCAGCCTGTGCAGCAAGGCCACCTCATAGTTTCTGCCCCACTGGCCCTTTCAGGAGATGGCAACCGTTCTGGAGAATGAGAATGGCAATTTAATGTAATAGGAGAAGAGGGTAATATGATAACAGTCTATAGAACCCCTGAGAAAACACCCGATTATCTTGCAATACATAATCATGTTGTGAGAGCTGGCAGTGTCATTGAAGGTATTACCTAAGAGCAAATTATTGGTACTTGGATAGGGGAAGTTAATATTATTTCATTAAGAATGTAAATTTTCTCCTTTTCAGTTCATGAAGTTTCTCTGACTATTAGCAGGTGACTTAAGGATAGTTTTCAAATGTGTTTTTCATTGAGGAAGTTACCTTTTAAGCCTACCAAGGTTCCTGGGCATGTTTTGGATACACTCCATGAGAATTCAAGGGATTGAAGTTCGCATGAGAAAGAGATGACCACCAGCCCTGAAGATAAAGTGGCTTGGCACCATCTTTGGCTAAGTTGAATCCAAAGATAAACTATTAAAAATCACTAGTTAATTAATAAAATACAGACCTTGATTTGGCATAGTAGAAACTGGGCAGGTGCTACCCTTGAAAACTAATTATTGCTGTTGCTTGTGGTCATCTAAATCATGTAGGGTTTAACATGCCTCTTCTCTTCCCCTTTGCACGCCTGAGTAAAATGCATTGTGTTGTGCTATGGTGTGACAGTTTTCTGTTAGGAGGAGGGATGGGCAATTGACATGAATTACGCTGTATTACAGATCTGCAGCTTCTGTCACCTTCTATGAATATCTGCATGGCCATGAGCATCAAGGTGTTTGCTTCTCCTTCCTTACCTGTAAAAGTGAGATTCCTGACTTCTTTGCTTCCTGTGCATGGTATTTGTGAGGCTTACTTCATTATTGTTTGCAAAGCTTTTTGAATGCACAAAGCTCTGTACAAATATCAAGTTGCTCACTTACATATATCCAATAATGTAAGAGCACTTTAGGCAGATAAGTTTTAATTAGACATGTGGAATAGTGCAATAGCAGTAGGATTTTGTATGTCCTACTATATTACTGCCTGCACTACATGTAAATGATGAGGCCAGAAATTACTACTGGAATTATCTGACATGGCTGCCTGAGTAATAAGCCATAAGACTGTCTGTGTTTTTCCTGTTAAAGCTATTTCTGCTTTGCAACTTCTTTCACCCACCTCCCACCATTTATTTACCTTTGGAGAAGGTCCCTGTAATAGGCACAGACTTTTGAACAAGAGATTTTAAGCTCTCTGATAATTGATTTGATTTTCTCAATTATCTGTCCCTAACCCTACAGAGTTAATGGATCACAGGTTTAAAACCATTTTACTCTAACATGGAATTCAGAAGAATGTTTTATCTTGATTTCCAAAGTGAGCTTCTGCTATTAAAGCCAGTGAGCCCCTTTCATGTCAGCAAGATTTAGCCCTGTATTTCCAACATGAAGGTTTAGAAAGAAGAATCCAAGCTTTCCAATGCTTGCATGGGTCTCCTGCAATGATTCAAATTATGCTTAATGCCAGACCTTTTTTTCTTGGAGTTTGTATATTTGATATGGACTTGTCTTCTTTAGTTGTGCTTCTTATGTTTTAGTACTTAGGTTGTATTTATTCAACTTTGGAGTAGATTCACATAAGTATATGAAGAGCTGCTATAGAAATTGTATGCTATAAATCATAGGGTCAAATTCTTGCCCCAAAGAAATCAATGACAAAACCTTCTACAGACTGGAAAGGAATTACGATTTTTCCCATTATGTTAGCACAAAAATGATACTGAAGTAATGCTAAAATAAAGTGTGGAAGCCTTTGCCTGGTAAGTTTGACTATTTGTTTGGATTCATGGTCCATTATTCAACTCTAATGACCACTATTTATTTGTTCAGTCCAATAGTCTAAATTTTTGTGGCAGATCCTTATTTTCTTAATGCCTGAAGCCTGAACAGAGGTATGTGTGTGGTCTTTGTTGCCTGCATGCAGTTGTGTGGTCTTTCACGGTTTTACCAATTTATCTGTTTACTGGATTAAGCCTATCATAAATATTAGAGTTGAGCTAAGGAGCTTACATTTGGCTAGGTAAAACCTCACTGATCCATAGATTGTTTGGTTTTCTGTGTTATCTGAACCCACCTGCCAGTTGTGAGATTCACAGAAATTATCTGGATTTTACTTTTCTTTGTAAGCAGTTCTCCTCATTAAGAATTAATATCTGGAATAATGACGGCTGTGGTTCTATGTCTTCTGCCATAAAATGCCAGCATCAGTAGAATCACAGCATAGCTCTGTGGCCTAGAATTTAAGTGTTAAATATTGAAGATCAGAGCAGCTCTAGTATTTTGGGTTTAATTGCAGCTTCCCTTCAAGCCCCTAGTAAGAAATCCTTGGGTAAGAGCACAACTTTAAGAGCCTGCTTCTGTTTTACCTTAGCAATGCATGAGGCAGTTTTGATAGCCTCAGTGGGGAGTCCTTTTGCCTCCATATGCTCTATGAAGTTGTGAGGGACAGTTTATCGTCTTGTCTAAACATGGTACTGTTGTTTAAATCCTGACTTCCCATATAAAATATTTGTGCTTCTTTAAAATTACAATAGCAATGCAAGAAGGTGAAAGCTCTTTCTTGGCCCATTTTGACAATGTCATCAGTTTTTTATTCTATTGGTCTTTCAGTGGTGGGATGATTTTTATTTTATTTGTTGAGATAGGTTTTTTGTGTATGACAGTTATCGAAAAGGAATAATTAAATGGAGCAAAATCTGAGCAGATCACCCTTTCATCAACCCTTCTCCTTGGGTCAGTGCTCCCAGTTTACAAGCTGATTAGGAGCAAAAAGCTCCATGCAAATGATCCAGGCTTGTTTTGCTTTGTTTTGCGTACGTGGATAATTCCCTGCAATAAATCTTCCCACACACCATCCCTTTCACTCTCTGATGTTAACAAGGCTGGGATCTGCGTGTATACATACACACGTTGTCTGTCTTGAGCTGGCAAAGTCTTGATAAGAGGTTCATTATAATCCACCACTGTCAGAAGCAGCTCTGAAATGATCTGCAAGGTGAAACATCATGTATGTATTGAGGTTGGCTTTTTTATTTATTTATTTATTTATTTTTTAATTAAATAGAAAAAGTGTCAGGAAACTTTCTTCAAAGGTGCCAAGCAGCTGTTTCTTCTGAGGCATGTTGTTCTTTTCTTAGGCAATGGATCTTTGATAACTGTCTCTCAGCACCCTCAGAAGTGTTTTCCAGGTTAGAAGGATGAGAGAGAAGAGATGGCAGTCATGATGCCACTGGCTGATAAAGCCAGAATGCAGACTAAGCCTTCAGATCAATAGGAACGCAGACGGCTGTAACACCAGACTGCCTGGTGTCAGCTTTAATTTCACTTCCTGCGCTGGCTGCACCTAACTTCCAGCCCTTGGAGTAGAAGAAAACTTTCCCCTGTTCCCCAGGCACTCGTCACACAAGAAAACCACTCATAAGCACGGGAAGGGCAGGAAGGCAGGAAAGCGTCATGGATAACCGCCAAATACCTGCAGTTGTTTTCTTCCCTCTGGCTTTTACCCCAGGGGTGTCCATGGATGCCTGCTGTTGCTCCAGTGTCCTAAGGCTTTTTCCAAGACACCGAGCTGCCTGGGCATCAGCCACCTAAGGATTTAGCCCTCCCTCCTCTGATGTTTTATGCAGAATAAGATTTTTTTACCAGTGGATCTGCTGTAATTTTTTTCATTGGGACAAGCAGGTTTCAGCTTGAACCAGATTTGAAGGGGTTGGGTATGCAGCCAGCTTGGCAAGATGCACTGGCTGCTGGCACGGCATGGCCAGGATGAGGCAGCTGGTGGGACAGCAGAGCAAGGCAGGGTGCCCTCAGCACACAGAGGGCTTGTTTTGGTGCCCCTGGTGGAGCTAAAACTGCTTTTCATGCACTCGCAAGTTCTATGCTAAATTACTGTATCTCGGGTGTAGGAAGGGCTATATTGAATTCCTCTATGGCTGCAACACTGAGTAAAGGCAGGGATGAAATGCCTTGTTTTCCTTACTTCTCATGCAAGGCCTAAAGAGAGGCTTTGTTTCTGCTCTTTATTAAGCTGTTGGATTTCGAATCAAGAATGTAACGTAAGAGTGGGTTTTAAAGCAGCTAAATACTGAAATTCATTTACAGAAAGGATGAGGAAAATTAAAAGGAAGGAAGCCTTTCTTTGAAGGCCCAGATTTTCAGTTTCCAGAAGTTTACAAAACACTTCATTTAATCAACTTTGTTTATTGAGCAGCAAGGAATGGCTGCAGGAAAAGCGCTCAACACAAATTGATAATACAAAATTTAAATAGTAGGAAAGTACAAAAAAGCAGAAGAAACCTCTCCAGATATTCCTGGTTTAATGCTGGAAATAAATGCCACATATATACCTGCATCCCATTTCTTCCAAATTCCATGTAGGTGAGGTGTCAGCATTTTTTTAATCAATTCTAATTTTGCAGCTAATGACCCTGCTTGTGATCAGCTCAACAAAAGTCTAGCATTCAGGAACCATTCTCCCAGACAGTTTGGGAATTCTGAATTTGAGTGTAAAATTTGCAGTGTTAGCAAGTTTGCTTTTCTTATTGCTGTTGCATTGGGCTCCTGGAAATCCTCTGATTTCATATTCATGTGCTCATATGTATATAAATTTATAGACACGAACAGTGTATATAAAAAATTGAACAGCACCTTGAGGATTTAAGGCCTCTTTGCAGACTTACTGCATGTTTTTCTGTGTTCTCCAGCATATAAATGTTAATTTTAAAATCAAATGCAGTGCAAATATATCCTATTGTATTTCAGACTTACAGGAACTACAAAAAGGGTGCTTAAATGCTGGGTGAGCTAATATGACAAAAGCTTTCACTAGTGGTGAAATAAAACCACAGTGTGATAGCTCAGCTACCCTGTGAGGGTAGCTGCGGTTGGAGGCAGCTGACCTCTGTCATTGTATGTTGCGGTAGGCATCTCAAGAGATGCATTTCTCCTTATCCAGACTCATTGAATCCACAGGCAGACAAACAGCAGAGAGAGAAATGTGAAAATCTCTCATTTATCTGAATGGTTTTTTAAATTTAAAGCATAGTTACAGGTGTTTAGAGGTCAATATTGTTAACTGTTTCATTGCTGATCATTTTCCTAGCAGCTTTCAACAGATACAATTCTTCATTTTGGCCAGTCTTTCCTGAGACTGCGTAGCTTTCCAGACTTGAGCCACAGAACTTGAGCAACTCTTGCCAGTAGTTTCTGATTTAGTAAATTGAAGTATTTGCAATTGCTAATTAAAAAGATTAAGGGATAGTTTTCTCTGCCATCACTACAAATTGTCGCTGCAGCACAGGCTCTTTGATTTTTGTGGGCACTCTATAAAACTTGGTCCAGCAGGAGCAAGGGTAATTTGATTTAATAAGCTAATAAATATTTTTGAAATATGCTTCCTGCAGGTTGTAAAAACAGAAGGGTAGAGCCATAACACAGGAAAAGGAAAAATTATGCACATTAAAAAAATACTGATTTGGGAAAGAAATCCCTACTGACGTGACCAGAATTCGCTAGGAATTTCTATAAGCTAAAAAAACATTTTCCCTTTTCTCTGGTGGCAAAGTGCCTTCTGCAGCAAGGTCCAGGGATCAGTTATCCTCTACTACAGCAGATAAAAGCTATGTGGCTTCTTATATTGAATGAACGGAGAAGGGAGCAAACCAAATGGTATAGCTTTCCTTGTTGTCTAATTTGACGTTAATTTTATGCTGCCTTTAAAATGATGATTTCCAATGGACTGTCAAATAGACATAGAAATAAATTAAAATGCATTATGGAGTGATGCCAAAGTCAGGAGTGGAAGTTAGAAATTTTGGCAGCTGAAGATGTCTCAGCTGTCTTCTAGGCCCAAAGACAAAATGAGAGACATGTAACCCCAAATTCCCAAGTCATGGAAGCTGGATGCTTCTGTTAAAATAATGGGCAGTGACATCATTAACAATGTTGACATTTAAATTGACATAATTAGGTTCTTGAAGTTAATAACCCATCTGTGTGAATACATGAGTGATGTTTACCTCTGGCACTGTGGTTCCATTTACAGTGCAGGATGTTTATGCTCAGCTCGCATTTGGAGGCTTCTTTTGGATATATGGAGTCCTTTAATTTCATCTGTTGAAACATAAGGAGCCAAAATGTGATTCGGCTGCTTGGTTGGGATCTAAAGGGAATTCTCTGGTAAGAACATGGTAGGGTGTACATGATAGCCTGATATACGTCTCCCATAGGAAGCACTTGGGTCCAGGTTTGGAATAGTTCCATTCTACTTATCCCTTGCCTACTCTTGCTTGTTCTTGTGGAGCCTAAACCAGCCTCTTGCTTTTTTTTTTTCCTTTAGTCATCTTATGCCAGCCCTGCAGCAGTTGTCCTCAGGTGCTTACTGCTCTGCCAAGCACAGGTCACAATCATGGAGCTCAGGAATCAAAATATTAGCATCAGCAAACTCTGGAAGCTATTTGGTCAGAACCCTGCTGTGTCTGGTTTGTTCGTATTTGTGAAAAACTTCTTGGGTTAAGTTATTGCTTTTGGGTAAGGGCAGCATCGTTTGGCACCAAGCGGTACCTTGAAATGTCTCTAACAGAATGCTTGTTTGGAGCAAATCTGTTTGAAATAAGAGCAGTGCTCTTGGCCATCTCCGTCTGACTGTGAGTCTGTCTGTCAGAAGGAACTGACACGCTGCATTAGTGCTAGAGCAAGGAAGGCAAAGGAAGAATTCTGAATACTAATAATAATTTATAAATTTTCATGTCAACATTTTAGAAATTAAATACTTCTTACTTATATATTTAGAAATAGAAGTGTTTATTTTTTTCATTTTCAGATCAGCACTTTTTTTAAAGAAGTCAAGGCAAACAATGTAACAGATTTTTAGTCTTGAGCAAAATGATTGCAGTCAAGCCGACAGAACTTTTTACATTAAAAGAAAAAGTTCAACCTTAGCTACTTCTCCACTGTCTTTTCAGCATCATCACCAAGTATAAATATCTGTTCTTTACTGAGTTTTGCCAGTACCTATCTCTGCATCCTGCTGGGTAATGTAGATACCAGTTCCTAATATGTACCACAACTAGTTTTAGAAATTTGAAATTCAGTGTCTATGTGATGACAAGATTTATTTCATTCATTATTATTGCCATGTATTGAAGCATTTTATTTCAATTCAGTAGACTATTTTTGTTTCCATAAATTATCCAATCTGTTTCTCACATAAATGATGGGATGGATGCCTCTGGTGTTAAGGAAGATAAAAAGGGGAGGAAAGATATATTTGAGATTACCTTTAGTGTCATGCAAGTTATTACTTAGCAGTCTGAGAAGAGTTTACAGAATTGTCTGATAAATATGTTTGGAACAAGCCTGAACTGGAACTAGTAGAGCAGACTGCAGAGTTGCACAGCTAGCTTTTGATTTTACCCATTTCCTCAAAATGCAGATGCATCACTTAGGGCAGAAATCCATCATTTCCCAGTCACTTTCTTAGTTTAATTTGTGTTGAGCAGACAAAAGGCACTGTATTATCTTTCCTGTGCAATGTTTAGTGTCCTCAATCACAGCTTGTCAGTGTATCATTGAACTTGCTCCATGTTTTGGCTATTAGTTGATGAATCTATTGCTTTTGTTCATACCATTGTGAACAGAGAATGTCTCCCACACTGGCAAATGGCAACAGAAAATAAAGTCTGGGGTTTTGCTTTGGTGGCATACATAAGCAAGGGACTGGGAAGAACTCTCTTTGAGAGAACCTTAGTGATGTGAGGGGGATGGTTTGCATGTGCAAGACTTATAGGGTGCTTTGATGTCATTTTCTGATAGAGAATAGTGTGGGTAGCTTGTAGACAGAGTGCTCTGAACCAGCCCTTTGGTAAAAGAGGCCACGTCCCTTTGCCACCAGTTCAGAGTGGGTTGCCATGGAAATCAAAATGAGTGCCCCTCCTGGAAAATGAAAGGAAGCATTGACAGGGTCACGAATTACAAATGAATTGGAGGTAGGCAAAACCAGGTGGTTTTTATGTTTGTGTCATCCTCTCCTGAATCCTGATACTAACCATTACAAGCACTGGAAAATTTGACCACTTCTGAATGGAAATTAGTTTGCCAATTATGAGCAAAAGATAAATCTTCTGGAGCATCTCCAGTGTTGGCTGGTTCAGTTAAAAGGTTTTAAATTCAGTTCACTCTTGGGTTTTAACTCAAGACCAAACAGGTCTTTCCATCTATAGTACAAACAGAACCTGAATAGGAAATTCTTTCTGTAACAAAGATAATGCCTTCCCTTATAAACCTTGGCTGCAATTGGTAGTCTTGTTCTTTCTGAAATCCAGTCCTAAGTACAAACATATTGCTTATTATTTCTTTCGTTAAATGCTAGCATTTACTTCTTCGAAGGAAAGAGGAAGATCAATTTTCCTTTAATTAAAGAAAAAAGTTGAATCACTCAGCAGCCTTATGAAAGATGAATGTTAGTGCAATTTCACCAGAAAATACTTCTGAAAGCCAGCTTTTCCTTTCTGCTGAGGAGTAGTTGTTGTCTGAGGGATTTTTTACTGGATTTTGCAGACACAAGAGCTGCATTGTGAATACGAGGAGGTAATATTACCATCCAGGTTAAAAGTAACAGACTTTAGGGTGACAGGCACACCTGGTGGCACCTGGAGCAAACTGCATGAACAACCACCTAAATTAACTGTAAGAATTTGGTGTTTGTACATATGCATGAAAATTGTACATTCTTCATTTGTTAAAGGGACACTGCCAAGACTGGTAGGCCTAAAATTAGCTCTCCAGCTGTGTTTTGCTTTGCAGGCACGTGCATGTCTGTTCTGTTCCTGGAAGCAGCTGGGTGTTGAAACCCATAAGAAACCTGCTCTGTGTGAAATGCAAAAAAGAATACGTGATTTATCAAGGTTCCCTCCCTTTCCTTTTGTTTGTTTTACCTTGTTTCTCCCATGTCTTTATGATGATCACCTTTTCTGGCTGAAGACCAAACCTGTCTTCAAAGTTTCTTAGTGCTACATTTTCTTAGGGGGTGAGAGCCTGAATATTGAGGCCAAATTTTCAGCCATCAGTCCAACATGCCAGCTACAGAATGTAAACTGCTCAGATTCCTCAGTGTGGGCTCAGCATTAATCTTCAGCTTGGATTCATACTTCTCCTTGGCACACAGGTTCATACCAGCATCTTCTAATTGAATACCCAGCTTGATGCTGAGAAGGGAACATGCAACTCAAAGAAGGAGGCACGTGAATTTTATGGTTACAGAGGAACTTAACAGAAAGGTATTTTTGTCTAGCCAACAGTCTTTCCTCAGAGAAGAGACAAATAGATTTCTTGGACTCGGGATAGCTGGTTTTTAATGGCATTTTTAGATGGCTGCAAACCAGTTCTCAGCTTCTGAATTTTGTCTTCATAGTGCAACGTCCATGCATATTGGTGAGGCTGAGAGCTGGTGGAGGGCAGTGTCTGAGATGGATGGAGAAGATCTGTTCTCCCACTGTCACCTTGTGATGGACTTTCAACTCTTTGTATGTTCAGAAGGCATTAGGAAATGAGCTTGAGCCTCAAGGTGTTATGCAAGACTCAGAAGCGCTCCTTGGAGCTAGTGTGAGGAGTTTCTCTTCTCTCTTCATTTCTCTCCAATGAAAATATCTGTGAAGTGTCTAAGGCATTGAAGTAAAAGGATTTTTCTTATAACAATGGAAGTTATTCAGACTTTGGTCCTAATAGAGGCGAGCCAGGAATGACTGTCACTGGACTTTGTAAAATTCAGTCCAGTGATCCAGATTTGGCTGCTAACAGAACTAGTGAAAAAGTAGACAGCTCAAGGTGAGTTTTCAGTAGACCTACTTGTCTGTTGTCTAGCCAAATAGGAGACAAGTTGCACCCCCGACAAAGTCCTAATGGTAACTGAATCACCGTGGAGCTAACTGTAAAGTTCAGTTACAACTTCATGCAAGAGAATAAATACTGCACACCTGTACACAAAGTACATGGGTGGCTTTTCTCTATACTACTCCTGAGTTCACTAAAAGCTTATCATCTGTTTGCTTAGCTGCTGGTTCAATTTAGGATAATATTTAACTCTCATAGAACCCAACCACTGGTGAAACTTTAACTTGAAAAGTCTGTAACTCTTATTGCTTCCAGGGGGAAATGGAGGAGGATGTCCATCATACATTGCTCTTCAAGTGCTTTACCAATAAACAGTTTTTATGAAAGGCTTGATAAAGTATCTGCTACTAATGTTGTCAAGATGGAGAAAGTGGAGTCAGAGAACTGGTAAATAGCCTGCCCGTATCTACAGAGAGTGTCAGGCTGTGTCTCTTCAAGATTCTGCTAATCAAAACCACAGGAACCCTATGACAGAAAAATGCTGAACCAGAGCTTGTGCTTGTTCATAGTTTAAATTTCTTGAAAAGATCCTGAAGGAGGTTAATTTCATCTGGACTTTGTGTAATTTCTGCTGTCTTGTCTCTGATTGTCCTTCACTATGGACCTCCCACGGTCAGCTCAAGTGGCCATCTCACCTGTCCATTCTTGCCTCCCTTTTTCTTCCGTAGATTCAAAGAAAGATCTGTGTTCCTGGATGCCCCACACTTGCCATCTCCTCTTTTTATATGTAAGCTCAAGTTCCTGTGACAGTTTCACAAAACTGCAAATCCTATGAGCATCCTACCTGGATTTTGTCTTGTATATCTAGGAATTTTAACAACCTGGTGATGTTGCAGAGCTGAGGAAGCTCTATGTCAGAGAGCATGTGAGAAGTGACCGGTTTCCCCTTACCTTGTCTATCACAATCCAGACTGGGCTTGCATGAAAATAAAAAGACCTCATACAAAAAGGCTTTTATGCAGCAGGTTCAAATTGCCAGTGCCTGAAGTGATCTATCACGTTAGTTCTGTGCAAGTACCTCAGCCCAGACACCAGTGGGATTGGTGGCTGTTCAGAGCACAGTCTCAGAAGGAAGCAGAGAGCATTGGTGATGAGTCT
Organism: Coracopsis vasa; assembly: GCA_026283785.1. Taxonomy (NCBI): domain Eukaryota; kingdom Metazoa; phylum Chordata; class Aves; order Psittaciformes; family Psittacidae; genus Coracopsis; species Coracopsis vasa. Next base: position 12,557 of record JANHGB010042305.1, read on the forward strand.
GGGACTGCTCCACTCTGCTGGCAGCTCCCCTGCGCTACAGGACAGCAGGCAGGTGCCTTCTGGAAGGAGAGTCTGCAGTCCAGCATCCCTTCTGCTGGACATCCACTTTCAGCATGTATGAGTTATCTGAAAATGATGGCAGTGGCTTTTTGTGGGAGGTGTCACTTGAAGGGATGAAAGCAATGGTCAGGGCAAACTGAGACTAGGTGAGCAACAAGCTCTTGGATATATGCAGGCTTTCTCTGCCTCCTTCCTAGGGTTTTTATCTTTTTTTGTGGTATGCTGTCAAGCTCGGATCGCTTTCTCATAAAGCAGATCTAGCCCTGCTGACAAGGAAGCATCCCACGTCAGCTCTTCTGGGGGACCAGAGTCTCCTTGCAATGCTCAGCCTCATTTCCTCTGACCAACGTAAAAGACTATTGCTCTACAGCCATGTCTCAGGCTAAGAACCATATTTCAGCCAGAATCATATGGCTGCAGTTTCAGGAAAATAAATTCAGTTGTAGTAGCAAAACAGAAGAGTAGTCTTTGCTTATTCTAATTTTGTGCAGTAGCTTCAGGCTCACAGACTTTCCCTTGTCCTTTTAGTAACCATCAGTTGAACCTTGGTTAGTGCCTTAGTTACTGAGCTGCAGATAAGGATACTGAATTGTCATCCCTAGATACTGACAGTTGTGGGAATCTCTGCTGACCCATCACAATCTGTATCTTTTGTTCAGGACCTCAGTTCGTCTGAACACATTGTGCAGTACTGGGGCTCGGGCAGGTGGGCTTGGACCCTATTTTGGTGTTGGAGGTACTTTTGCAGTCCTGGTATGAGTGTCCTAGTGTCACATGGAGGAGTTGCCTGGGAAGAGCAGGGCAGTACACAGCAGGATTGTCACCCTTGGCTGATCCACCTCTGCTTCTTCAGGTACTACGCCAGCACAGCTGGGCATTGCCAGTAAGCAGCTTTTCTCCACTCTGCCCTGTGCTAATGGCAAAGAAAAAAGACGTTCATCTGGGGAACACCCTCTCCCAGAAGCCTGCATGTCAAACCTACTACCATCACTGCTCTTTGGCTACGTGAGCTTGCTCCATCTGGGGTTGGGGTCACCCAGGGCCACCACAGCGTGTAGTCAGGAGGTATTTACTCAGCTCAGGTGTCACTTTCATTGATGTGCCAGCTCCCAGTTGGAGCAGACGGAGGAACAGGAGCCAAGTGCAACTGGTAAGAGACCAGCACTCCTCCAGTGGTACCTGTTTCACCTTGACAGTTATGGCAAAAAATCCCACTCTCTACCCATCTCCACACCTTCCTGGGTTTTGAAGTGGTACATGTGGTCATCCTGTTGTATTTCAATAATTCTTCCCTTTTGGGGTGGGGACTGTGTTTCACACTGTATCCAGCAGGTAATTATAATTTCTGGGGTCTTCAAGGCAGTGCTTCAGTCTGCCACGTCTCCTGGGCTGCCAGAAGCTCTTGTTCTGGATGCAAGAGAGGCAAAGCTGAAGCAAATGACAGATCAGAGCAAGAGATGGAAAGAAGATGTTTTATTGATTTTAATCCAACACATGTACAATTTCACAGCACAGCAAGCAGGAATCAAGACTGTTACATAAAATCATCTCCCAGGATGTCCCTTGAGGTCTGGTTCTCTCAGTCCTCATGTGCAAACAAACTGAAGGTGTTGCAAGCAGTGGCTGTAATTCCACTCAGGCTCCTGCTCCAGCCCAACACCATCTGCTTCTTCTGACCTTGTGAATAGCGGGTACAGCAAGGTCTTCATGAGGGAAGGGGGGCTGGATGTCCACCTGAGGATGAGGACCTGTGGTTTCCACTGTGCAGGTACCTAACCTGGTCATATGCTCTGCAGCCAAGTGGCAGCTCCTTGAGCAGTGAGTGAAGCAGGTGGTTGGCATTGATGGTGAATGGCTTTGAGAGAGAGCATCAGCATATGCCATTTGCCGAAGAACAGCAGCATCGAGGTAACTCTGCTAGCCTGTACAGGGCCAGCCCCAGAGCATCCTGGCCAGCTAGGGCAAAATCTGTCAGGCATACATGTCCCACACTGTGCTGGCTCCAATGCCTGTGGTTATCCTCTGAAAGGCCCCAAAGGTACAAGGTTTCCTGCTGATTATACACCACTCCTCACTGGGGGAGGAGAAGGTGGAGAAATGTTTTCCATCCGTTGTGGTGATGCATTGGGGGTACCCCATGGAAACAAAGCTTGCTCTGACCTCCTGAATCCCACTGGGGAGGGACTGCGTGTGCCAAACACCTCCTGAGCCATCCCATGTGAGGCTGACTTCCTAATCCTAAACTCATTATTTGCAACTCAGGGGTGGAAGCATGCGGTTGCCAGCTCCCAGATGACTGGCTCAGCCCACTCGGGGCTCTCTGATCATCTTGCGGTGGATTGCATCTTCCGCCCCACGTAAGGAGTGAGCTCACCACAGATCAGGCTGAGCGTGCCTCTCTCCCTCCCCTGGCAGTCCTCCCAGATTACAGCATGACCCTCGGCTATGAGTCACCTCTTTTCTCACAAACCCAGACGCTGTGCGGGGTGGGTGGTTGCTCATCTGCACCAACGCTGAGAACTTACTGCGGTGAAGTGAGTTTGGCCCGCAGTGACTCCTTCTCCACATGTGACCTTTCTGACTTTCACTGATCCACTTACGTAGAGCATCTTTGTGCAACTTCTTCCCCGATTGTGTACTGTCAGCACTGCTTGAGAGGAGAGAGCTAAAATGCAGTAGGGCTCTTGCAGTGCTAAGGAACAAGTGACAGCCAGGCACAGGCCATGTGCTGGGGATTCCCATGACTTATTTCTGGGGGCACTGACTGGCTGTTCATCCCTGCCCTGATGGCTGTAATCAATACTTTATATTGGACAGTAATGCTGTTAGTGTGAATACTCCCTCCAAGAATCAGCAAGGATGAGAAGGGTCAGAGTAACTGGTGACCACTGCCCCTGGTCATCCCAGCAGAGCCCTTTTCGGATATCCAGGCTTGGGTGAAGGTAGACAGGCTGTTGAGTAGGTTGCCAGCCTCTTACTCTTCATTGGACAAGTGTGCACACTCTGAGCCTGCTGGTTCCCAGTTGCAAGCTGGCAAATCTCATTTTGAGGGCAGTGTGCTGCTCTGGTATCTGGTACCAGTTTTGCTACATCGACCAAACACCTGCTTCCAGGGGGACGGAGGGATGTGCAGTGCTTGGCCAGGGCTATCTTAGGTGCAGGCAGGGTCTTGGTGGCACCACAAGACTGGAGACCTGGCTCCCACAGCCTCTGCCCGTTGGGATGCACAGCCAGACAAGTGAATCAGCACAGTTGTGACGCACAGTCACGAGAGAGCTGACTCCTCTTCGGAGGGCTGCAGGATGCCATGTTTGGGGAAAGGCAACTTCAAAGCGCTTTTCCTGCTCTCTGCTTGTTTCCATACCTATGCGCTTCCAATGCTTTCAAAGGAGGCAGAAGTAGCCCGAAACTCTGTGTTTCACTTTGGTTTGTTTGTTTCCTCTCTCCATAGCTGCGTTCCTCCTATGTTGTCTGGTTCAGCATTTTGCTGGCTTGGCTAAGTATCTTGTAAGGAAATCATTTATAATAAAGCTGGTATGCTGGGGTTTATCATTTATAAGTGTGGGTCAGGGTTTAGTTCACTGTGTTAAACTCTCCATGCTGCATGTGATTTTTCAAGCTTTGTCAGGAACAAAAAGTTCTGGGGATGTGCAAAGCATGACTGCATGGTTTCCATGGAGACTCTGCTAGTTAGGCTGTGGAAATCCTGAAAAGGCCAGAGGATGACTGACAATACAAGGTCTTAGCGGCTGATCTGAAGAGCCAGACTGAATTAATGAGATTTTTCACAGAGAGTTATTAGCAAGGCTAGCACGGTATGGCACTTAGGCCTCTTTCGTTTTCTCAGCTGCAGTCTTGGAAAACAGAAATAGAAAGATTTAATTGCTGTTTTTTAAGTCCTTTTAAGATTATTTTAACCTATAACATTTTAAGGATGTAATGAAAAGCAGGTTTGTTTGCTTTTTTTTATCATTCAGTTACTGTTATTACTGTGGTTTTTAGTGGCAGTTGCCCTTTATCTGTACAGAGATGGGAAATTCAATAGTACTTATTACATTGAGCAGTTAATTCCCACATACTGTGAACACATTACTGTTCAAAGTAGGTTATCTTGAGTTCCATTTAGAGCCAAACGCAAGATACCATGTCAGTGGCTTTATATCTCCTACGGCTATATTAATTATTTATTACCGACTGCTAACACAAACTGTTAACTCTGGCCAGTAATAGTTTGTTCATTTATCCATCACTTACTGATTCTTCCTGTGTTTCTGCCCACCCCCTTTCAACAGTCTGTGCAGGCTGTGAATTCATGTTGCACCCACTTAAAACAACCCCAAAACTGTTACTGATCAGAGATGCTAAGTTTTGATCAGGACCTGACTTCCTGAAAGTTTGCCTACTGTAAAAAATTTAAGAAAGTGTTGTAAT
>JANHGB010042305.1:17294-33755 GCA_026283785.1 Coracopsis vasa
TTTCTGGGAGATGTAAAACCATAATGTTGCTGCTGAGTAATCCACAACAAAAGCACATGCGGGCTGCATTCCTTGGATTCCTGTACAGTAGACTAATCCACTTAATCTCGCTGTTCGCTTCTCTGGCTGGAATTTCACAGTCTTCTTTGATTTACTGGTTTGTAAATCTCTGATTAAGTGCTTTGGGGGGTGCAGGGGATATCATCTCCGAAACCCCCTTTTTTCCTTTCAAATGGTTTTATGGAAAGGAAATGTGAAAGTTGAAATGGGGGTTAGCTTGTATTTTTCTTTTTTGTCATAATTTTGTCATCATCTTATATTATTTTAAGGAATGTTTTTCAGTAGTTTTCTCTGCTCTCTCAGGTCTTCCACGCATGGCCAATGTCTCTTTTGCCAAATGGCAACATTTCCACTCCCTGAGCTTTACAAATTTCTTGGTTTTTTTTCTTTTCCAGTTGTGTTTTCAAACAAAAACGCTAACTGAGATGTGTAGAAGTTATTTTATTTTGCCTTAGTGCATTAATAGTTATTAACAAGCACAGAACACACGAGCTAGGTGCTGGTTGTGAAGGAAATAGTCAAAAACCTGCTGCTCTAACTGGCTGTCGAGGAGGCACTGATATAGCACAGGTATGAATGCAAGATAAATCCCTATCTAAGCAGGCAGATAAATGCAGGAGCTTGGCCTCAGAATGTGCTCAGCTGATACAAATATCAGTTTAGGGTCTGCCCTTGAAATATAAAAGTATAAGTAATTTATAGAGGTGTCTCACCTGACCTAATGAGTCATGAAGGATGGGAAATAAAGCACTGAGCTCACTAAATAAACCCTTCATTTAAAATAATAGATTACCACAACCCATTGCGTCCTCAGCCACCGCGAGCACCCTGCTTTTGGGAGCGACATGACCGCACACGGCTGTGAGTAACGCTGACCTCAGGCAGGCTCACGCTTGCACGCACAGCGCTACGTAAAGCGAGCAGCTGCTCCGCTCTGCGCAGCTCTGACTCAAAGCCAGTCCTTCCCCTGCGTGGTGCGTGCCGCGGAGATGACTCCGTGCCGAAGCGTGGGGGCACTTTCCAGCTCAGCGGAAAATTCCTCCGCAGCCCCACAGTGTCTTCAGCGGCCTCCAAGGGGGAAGAGCTTTAGGTTGTTGCCTTCCTCCCCTTCCTGCAGTCACACGTCCCACTGAACAGCTTACAGGTGTCCCCAAGCTGCTGGTGGGAAGGACCTGTCACTGAAGCCAGATGTAACTATCCATCACAAAATTAATCAGAAAGGGACTGAGGAAGTGAGCAGGCAAATAAACAAACATATGGGCTACCTGACAACGTGGCATTTGGAGGAGCTTTTCTCAGGCAGAAAGTGTAAGATCTCCCACGCTCTCCAGGGCTGTCCAGAGCCATTTACAATTAGATCCAAATTAGGTTTAGGCAACACAAGTCTGAGTTGAATCGCCTAGGCTTGGGTCTGAAGATGCCAAATCCCGTGAACTAACCTCTGCCCAAAGTGATGAGAACTGCGCGAGAGCAGCCTCTCACAGCGCTTCTGCCATCTGGGCTGGAGCCAGGTCCCAGGATGCAGAGACGCTGCCCGCTCCCAGGATGGACCATTCTGGTGGGATTTCAGCTGCATCCGAATGGGAACTGGAAAACAGATTTCTCTCAACTTTGGCTGTAAACCAGAGCTAAAGCCACTGGGGCAGAGTCAGGCCCTTGGGCATCAAGCTGATCTCATTCAAAAACTTGGAATTTCTTGTATCACTATTTTGGCTTTAGCATGCCTGAAATGCTCAGAGGAAGCATCAGGAGCGCTGTGAATCTCACCACCCGTATTGTTAGCCTCCTACAGCCAATGCAACCACAGTCATCCTTTTGAAAGGGCTCCCTGGCAGGATAGCTGCAGCTGAAAGAGAAAGTCAGAAAGATAAGAAGCAATGGGCAGTCAACGAGTCTCACCAGGGTATTCCCACAGTGAACTGATAAGGAGGGTGAAGCTAAATGGCACCTGAACTTTGGGTTCAAGATGCAGAGCAGATAAGTGAGCCACAGTGACTCAACGGCAATAAATCTTCTGTTCCAGACAAAACTAATCCAAGGCTGTCACAGGGGGCTAGAGAGGAAATTTGAAAACCCCTTTGGAGAGAGAGTCTGCCAAACTGGAAACGTATCCATTGTGCTATGACCTGTTAGCCTGCATGAGCACATGCTGCTGGGGTGCAAGCCAGGGCCTTTGGCTTCCTGTCCTTCACAGCGCAGACAGTGATGCTAAGAAGGGATAATATTGGACCTCACAGAAAAGCTTTTTCTATTTAGGCATGTGGCTACTTTTAAATAAGCATAGGTACAAGTGGGAAAAGAGAAAATATGAAAGAGCAAGCTAAGACATAGTGTAATGTCAGCTGGTTTAATCAAACCCTTTCTCAGGCATGCCCATACATAGAAATGAGTGCTTGCTTTCACACAACGCTAAGGCTGTCCTGCGATAGCGAACTTCGGGAGAGCTACCATGCTGTTTCTGTGAGCATTTTACAGCATCCTGGCTTGCTGTCTATCTGGTGGTCTCTCTTACTAGATAAGACTTTGCGCCCTGTTTGTATCAAGACAGCTGAATGGTTTGGAGCTGCTCTTTCATGACATACAGTGTTTGGTGGCACTGTGGGCTTGGGAAGACTATGCAGTGTGATCCACCAGGTCCTGAGACTGTACGGCAGGTGTCTATAAACTGAAACTAGCTCCCCACCACATCCCCTGACTTCTCTGTCTGCTGAGCTGCACCCCCCTACATGGCTCGTAGGTGGTTCGAGGTGGGAAGGTTATCTTTGCCACTATCAGGGCTAGAGGCTTTGTTTATTTTTAGATTACTCTGTAGAGCCTGGACAGAGAGATGAAAAGAGCCAGCCTAAAGAGGTATATGCATGCCAGACTGTCTTGCTTGTGCTCTGACTCTGAAAACACAGGACAGGGAAAACGTGAAAGGATGGGCTCAGTCGATCCAGATTGATTAAAGATGTCTCTGCCCCCACATTTTGAGTGGTAGATGTAATGTGGGGGTGGGTTCTGATTCATTTTGGTGCAAAGGCAGCAAAGCTCTGGCAAATCCTCTGCTTGAGCCAAGCCAGCGGATGTTGCGCTGAAGAGGATGAGACCCACCAGCACAACCTGCTGTTCTGGTAGCTCTGCTTAGAGAGCAATGAGTTCCATCTGAGAAGTGCTAAAACCACCTTGGCTGAAGTTCAGATTATCTTGAAGTGCCCTTTGGTGGTGGTAGGGAGTTGTGAAATTTGGGTGTGCCTAAGCCCTGGTCTTTCTAACAAAGCGAGAGAAACCTTTTTCATCATCCTGCATTACACATTACTGGGAATGCTTTTAAAGTGCACGGTTCATTGTCATTCAAAGGCCAAATTTAAAAGTGATCTGGGAAAATTGTTACTGTCTGTCAGGCTCCCGCGTTTCAGAGCTCACTGGGGGTGACGAGAAGGAGCCTGGCAGCTCTGAGCCATTTCAGTCCTGCCCCTAAGCAGAAAAAAGTGTGACGCAGGGAGGCAAGAAGAGCAACCCTCCCTGCCATCCCCTCAGGTGTGATGACAGCTGCTCTCTTGCTGATTGTCAGTGAATTTACTGACTGCTAATGAAGTGAAGGGAGAAGTGCCTTTCAGTGACATCCATAGATGCTGGCAACCATTGGCTATTTTTGGTGAATTTTTCCCCCCATCGGATTTAAGCATCATTCTGAGGTTTTTGGAGTTTTTTTTTTGAGACTATATGTTGTTGTTGTTTTTCTGCAGCAGTGAAGTTAATAAAGATGGATATCAGCAACAAACTGTCAAGTCCCAAGCCGGAGAGATTTTTCACTGAGTGAAATAGACCAGGGAAAATAAATAATCCAAGAAGTGGTAGAGCTTGTAAATATTGACATGTACAAGCAAGGAAACAGAAGTTAGGTAAAATAAAAAATGGGTTGGGGATTGCTATTTTTCAGTTTATTACTTGAAAAAAAATTTACATGTACCTGACGTCCTGTCGGGGAAGAGGTAATATTTTGCAGTTAGAATAGAAGGTGTTAAATGTTTGAAGGGATATATTGATGTTTCCCCAAGCCAGCATCTCCGTTTAAGGGTCAGTCTTTCATCCTTCCCAGCCTTTGTGGCCATGGTCAGAAATAGTCCTTTTTCCCCATAATGTCTATAGGAATATCCATGGAAGAGAAGAATAAGGAAGGAGGGAAAGAATGCAAGGTGAGAAGCAGAAGAGATCAGAGGGAGGCCACTTTGCCAGTGTGTTTTTCCGCCTCAGCTTGCACAAGAGAGAGACACAGAGCTGCATTCGTCCTACTAGCTGTTAGTCCCTCTTCTGTGCAGGTAACTGTTTTGGCTCCCTGGAGCCTGCCACCGTGATGTGTGGTTGTCACACCCCACCTAGGTAGCTATAAACATCTTTAAAACACTTCCTGCTCAGTTTTGTTTTCCTCTGCCTTATTAAGAGCTCTGAGAAGTCTGCTAGCGCTAGCATCTGTAGTTCACCCATCAACTGTTTGATTGGTTGGTTAACTGGCTAGATACCCAAGTCCTTTCCTCAAGCCAGTCTGTCATCTTTGTGGCTGGAGGAGGGTTTGCATTGCAGCCTTTCTTGTGCACACCTGGAAAGCCTCCAGACTTTTGAATATTGCAATCCTATGCAGAGCAAGCCAGAGATGTAACCTTAAAGAGGGGCCTTTCTGCAGTCTTTTAGAGATGGGAAATCTTTTTGTTCCACCCTGTCCTAACGTAACAAAGCACCAGTGGGTGTAAATGGCAACTGTGCAGTAACCAGTAGTGTTGCAGCCACTCATTACACCCTAGTGTTCAAGTTGCTGTAATTATGGGAGGTGGAAATGTTATTGGGGATGGTGTTCTTACAAGGCAGGAATAAAACTCTAAATAAAAAAGTGTTTCCAGATACTCAATGAAATTAATGGAAGGCAAAGCAGAGTGGTCTTTAATTATTTCAGACTCAGACAGTTAAGGCATATGTGCATCATCAGTCTTCGAAGAATGTCCTGAGGACATAGCCAAGACAGTATTTTTTCTCTCCTATCATTGCTGATTTAATAGCTGCACAAGTGCACATGCAAGAGGATGATACGAAACTTGCACTTTTCAGTTCCAGTCCCTGTAAACGACTTTCCCTTGGAGACTGTTAAAAATGTAATGAGGTTATTGTAGCACATGGGAATCAGCACTTGAATCCATGTGCCAGAAAGGCAAAGGTGGATTGACCCTGTCTGTGTTAAGTCAGGGAAACTATGGGGTTGAGCTGAGTATCCAGTGGAAATAAAAAGTAATTCCAAGCAGGCCCCAGTGAGCATGTTTTTATCCAAAAAAGCAATCAGAGAGAGGAATATGACCTACCAGATGGAATTGCTGAGGCAGAGGTGAAAGTTAGTAACAACAGTCACAAAACACGATCAAGTATAATTTTGACAGAATGAAGATATTAGAGAGAAGAGGCCCCAGTGGGCCAGTTTGGCTCATCCTGATCCTAATATTTTATCCACATTCAGAAGACCCCTGGAGAAATCCATGTCACAGCACTGAAAGATGTTGAGGCTGAACCAAGCCGAGGGCTGCGGAGCCTGCAGCCGTGTGGCTGGGCAAAGACAGTAGCCTTGCTGGGCTGGTGGGAAGGGCTGCTGTGCCTCACATCCTTACCAAGGCCATGGAAAGGGAGTCTGGGGGTGATGGGATATGAGTTGCACTCCAGTTTTCCCTGTCACAATATCCTTCAGCACAAACCATACTGGCTATTGGGGAATCCTGTGGAGAGACACCAGACACGGGCTTATCTCTCAACTCTCCTTTTGCTGTAAAAGGCATTTTGTGTGCTAAAAGTATAATTTAGACCCACCCCAAAACTCTCAGCGCTTCCCAACAGACATGAGAGAGCCTTAATGTAAATGAGAATCAAGCCCACTGTGCCTATAAATTTTGGTCTATTACTCAGAGCCATTAATAGTCAATAAATTCACTAGAAAAATTATAAAAACAAACTGGAGCTGCTGTGAGGAAAGTACGTTGGAAAGAGTGGAGCATGTTTGTAAAACGTGCCAGATGTTTGGTTTGCTGTTTTGCACCACGCGGCTGGCTACGGGCTCCCTGGATGGCCGCTGGAAGGGCTGAGGGAGCACGGAGGGGGAGAGGGAAAGGGGTGTCTGTGCTGAAGGAGGTGGCAGGAAATGGAAGGGTAAAGCTGCAGCAACGCACAGAGTTCTGTCAACTCCGTAATAACAGGCTTGTCTGCTTGGGCTTGGCTAGATACCAAGTCAAGGTTTTATTGTGTGAGTTCATCTGCTGGCTTTTCTCTTTACGTGATGTAATGCTCTCTGTGAGTGTGATATTTATTACGCCCAGCTCTGTAGCGGGTACATGTAGTCATAGCCAGCCTCAAAGTTTGGAAACAGCTTCTCGATCTTATTTGCATCCTTTCGGCTGACCTATGACATAATCTGAGGAGGGTCAACGCTGTGGCTCCTTCCTTCATGCTCCCCCCTTGCCCTCTCCCTCCTCCTTCCTCTCCCAACGGTTTGTCAAACTGTCTTGCCTTTATCTCTCCTCACAGGCTTCGCAACAAGTCACAGGATGATTTATGCCCTGATAACTTCTGCTTTTAAATGCCAGGCTAAGAAAAGCAGCTTTTGCAAAAACAACTTTTGCGGAGGTGTGGGGAAACCCACCCGTCATCGCACTCAGCAGGCGAAAGCGCCATCTCAGCAAAGATGCCGGGAGAGTGGGGCCAAGGGCTGCTTTCCTCCCGATCTTCCCCTGGTACCCAAAGGGGTGTGTTGGTGGGAGGATGGGTGGAAGGAAAGTCTTCCCACGCCTGGGCTGGCAAGTCCAAGCCGGTAAAGGAGCACAGAGTGTGCATCACCCATTGCCCTTGTACCTCCATCCTGATTCTCCCTGCTCAGCATCCTGTAGAGCTGGAAGCTGATGTGCACACTGGGGGCAGGGGAAGGGGCCACGGCTGTGTGATTGGGCTGTTGGTGGAAAAGTCTGTGCTTTGCTAGAGGATGAAAATATTTTGCAGCTATGATACCACTTTCAACATTTTATTGCAAGCTTCCTCAGTGGTGGGGCTGTGAGGTGTTCAGGGACGAGGCAGGCAGCTAGAGCTGTGGTTCTGCTGCGCTGACCACAGCATTGGGCATGCCAGAGCTGCAAACACACTGTGGCTTCCTGCCCTCCATTAATTTCTGGCCATGAGGTTTACCCCAGACCTCCCCAACAACACTGCAGCTGCACCACGGATGCAGGCAACAGCCTGCCTGTATGCAGTGGGGCTGGCAGCATGGTGGAGCTACACCTCTGGTGTGCTGAGACATCAGCGCTGATATTACGGACCTGACCAGTTAATGCCACTGGGACTTTAGCCTAATGGTGATCCGCCCTGGAAGTTCAAATGTGGGCACAGGCTGTGTTTGTTTTTTTAAGCACCATGGAGTGAAAACTTTCAAGCAGTTCCTGCTTCAGAGCACTCCCATTGTAATTACAAGACCAGAAAGGTGAGGTGGGCAGGGGCAAACAGGGAAAGCATAGGAATATATTTGCAAGATCTAACATATTTTAATTGCTCTTTTTAGGTGATTTTTTAATTTTATTTTTGTTTTGCAATGAGGAAAGAGAAGATTTCCCTCTGACTCTTGACTAATCTGTTTCTGAAACCATTATGCCCCCCTGAACAAAAGCAAGCAAGCCATGCTGTGACTAAGGCCAGCCCATTGAGTTACCTGAGGGGAAGAAATCATGAACAAATAAAAATCAGGTGTCAAAATGAAAGCTGAATCCTTATATTAACTGCAACCTTTGCAAGTAATACAATGAACGCTGAGCAGGGAACAATTTAGATTTAGGTAAAGATTTTTTTGTAATTACTTTTTGTGTGGTGTATTTGATTTCTCAGAGCATTTCCTTTTTCTCCTGAAGGACACGGTTGTGCTTGCCTAAACTCCTAAACAAACTAGTTAGACCTGAGCAAAATGTTCACAGCAAAATGCAAAATTAGTTCAAACTTGCTTGGTTTCAGGTTTCTTTACAATCTCTAAGCTAAGCCCCAGTTCACTGGGAGGTTTGCTAAAGACCATGAACTTTTAGAGGGAACATGGACTGATTTATGAGTCTACATAAAAATCCATGTGAAATTTGCTTTACACATGACCATGATGCAAAAATATCTCCTCTCCCACCCCAGCCCCTTCCTGCAGGACTGGGTAAACACTGATGTGTTTTATCTCCTGTTTCTGCAACGAGGCCGTCCAGCATAAGCAACATTTTGTTTAATTCCTCATAAATCAGCCGTGGTGCTAACAACAAAATGTTCACAGCTCTGAGATTAGTACTTGTTAGTTTGTTGCTGCTATCATGAGCCAGGCAGGATAAAAATGATGCTGACTTTGATTTATTTTAGCTCGAGTTGAACACTGTTGTGCACATTTCAGTCTGGATTATAACAGCTAAGGACCAGGGCTACACAAAGGTCTCTCCACACCTCGTGACACACTGAGATGCTTGTCTCGTGGTCCAGTGCAATGACAATCATGGCAACATCCAACACATGGAGCACTTGCGAAGGGTCTGGGGGGGAAAAGAGCCACTGGGATTGTGCTCTTTTGGTGACTTTTGCAGTCAATGTCTGCCACAGGGCCAGGTCTCTCTATGCTCTCACTGCAGGAATAGTGCAATCTTTTGTTAAGGATAAGGGATTCCCTGGCCTTTCTTGTTTCCTACACACATGCAAATGGCTAGATATTAAACTCACATCTGGGTGTCTTGTTTCTCCATTTCCAAACTGTCTGGAAGACTCCTTCGGTTGTCTGCAGCCACCAAGACCTCCCCTGGGCTCAGGACAGTCCACTCCCTTTCATGCAAAGGGCAGCTCTTCCCTTCTCTGTGTGCACAAGCTGCTCCCTACAGTGATCCTTGCAAATGCAGCCATTTCCCAGATTGTATAGTGGTCTGTCTCTAGGGATTTGACAGCAATCTGCAGTGCCAGCCACAGGGGCTCTGCTTGCTCATTTTTAGTGTTGTAGGTGGCCCATGGACGGTTCCCATCTGGCCCACGTTGCCAGACAGGAAAGGGCAAAATGCTGCAAATAAAGAGATAGCAGACTGCACTGACTTCAGGACTTCCGAAAAGATATTTAACACTGGAAATTCATTGGAAATGAATAGTCTGGTTATAGGGAAAGGTGAAGTCTATCCCCAAAACACACTTGAATTCTCCTTATCATAGGGAAAACACCAGAGAAAGTAAAAGTTGTGTGTCGTTTGGTTTTTTGTTTTTAATCAGCACATGTCATTTCAAAACTAAGTTGCAAATTGCTTCTCCAAGTTGGAAATGCCTTTTCATTGCACATTTCAAATTATTTTACAGTAAAACAAATGTGTCCAGTTGTAAAACTTGAGGGGAAACACTTGGGAGATTTCCAAGTTTTTTTGATTGAGCAGCTCTGACTTTTCTCTTTCCCTTTTCCCCATCCACAAATTTTCGCTTGTTGATTTGTTTTTTTCCATTCCTTTATAAGGTGGGAAAAATATTAAATATGACAGCAATTCCAATGAGACCAGCAACGCTATTGTCACTCAGCTCCATTGCATGGCTACTCCTGCAGCTTGTATATCAGCCAGAAGGATCGCTGCAGAGTTGTCTGGCCTGTTTCCCTCTGTGGTTTGTACATGCAGATGATGTGGGTTAACCTGGGAATTGAGAAACTGGGAGCTGATCCTCGGCCCTTCCTGCACTTCTGCACAGCACAGATGTGCAGACCTTATAGGCCAGCTCACGGGTCATTTCCCTTACTGAGGATCTTTCGTTAGGCTGGCCTTACTTTTGATATATAGCACTTCTTCTGCTTCAGAGTTACTTATGTTACTCCACTGTTTATCACTCTGTGGTTTTATTTTTACATTATCCCTGGCCCATAATGACTCATCAGGCTGTGAACACATATAACGAAACTTGAGCTGCATTTTTCTGGCAGAGCTGCAAACAGAGCTCAGTTCACAAAATTTCCAGCAGCTCTCCTGATCCTCTGTGCTTCATAAAGGTGTGAGTCAATAATTCAAACCAATATCTCACCTGCTCTGAAAATACAATCGCTTTGAGGGCAAATCTGGCTTCAGAAATAAAGGCTCGTAAGATTACAGGGAAAAAAAGAGCAATTTCAGAGCAGGGTAAGCTATTGTTTTGTTTGTGCCTGCTCAAAATATAGGAGTGGTTTATGTTATAGGAGCTTTTCCCAGTGGGAATGAATGAGAGACTGTAATGGATAATAAATTGGGGTGCTCAGGAGGTTTTCAAACTTCTTTTACAGTGTGCGCTGGCTTTGAATGACTCACAGCCCTTCACCCTTTCTGTTCCAGGCAGCATGTATCACCTTCCCACCTCTCCCATAAATGAAGTGCAGTGGCAGAGCGTTTACAGTAAGACCCAGAGGGTCTAAGCTGAAGGTTCAAGACTTCCCTTGGACTCCAGCTGAAGCCCTGGAGATGACCTGGCTGCTTGTAGGTGGCTGGTTGTTTGGACTGAGAGTCAAAGGGACTGGCAGGGATGTGGGCTGAGCATGCCATAAATCCTGCCGGTCTGAGAGGCTCACTGGCTTAGGACGATCCTTGATCTTTAACACACAGCTCCCCTCTGGCTGTCACAGCTGTTACTTGCTGTGAGAACAAGAGAAAGGATTTTGAGAGCAGTGTTCCTAGCTACTCTCATGAGAGTTTGGATGCAGGAGCAAGGGGTACATCCTCGCTTATGCTGTCCTCTAGGCTCTCTAAAGCATCCAGCAAGGTCCCTGATTAAGACCTCCGTCAGGTCATAAGCCACAGTTTGGGAATGCCTGTCCTACAGCATCAACAGACTGTGCTCATATATCTTCCCCACTGGCTTCAGCATCTGCTGTGCTGCAGTGCCTTCTGAGACTTGCAGCCACGCTGCCCTTCCCTTGCATCAGCTGAAATAAAATCCTTCTGAGTGGATCCTTGTGCACAACTCAGCCTCACAAGAGCTCCAGAGGACTTGAGGATGATGGAGAATTGTTGGCCATGTCTGGTACCCTCATGCAGGCCAGACAGTGGGTGACCATGAAAGACCTCAGATAGATGTGTCATGCATAGAAGGTCCTGGCTGCCTTGGTGTGATCCTTTCCCTTTCCCTTTCTGTATTTCCCTTGGGGAGAACCATAATATGACAGCTGGCTGAAGCCAGGCCCTCAGAAATAGACATGTCCAAAATAAGTAGTCACTTAAACAAAAAGAAAAAGAGAGAGCACAACCTGATCTTTTGCTTCCTCCTGCTCCTGACTGTTAAGTGAGGATAATAAACGCTTTCTCACTTTACAGAGCAGTATGACACTAAATATATTTTCAAAGGTGTGTCACGCAACAAGGATGACTGCCAGAGGGAGGAGGAAAAGAAAAGGCTTCCTCATCCCCTTTGTATCCCCTTTCTGTAAACTCCTTTAACAGCTACTGAAAAAGAGCTACCGCTTCACAGGCCAGCTCTCAAGCAGGAGGAAGAGGAACCCCCTCCTCTCCAGTGATGCAGCTGTGTTTCCCTTGCAGCCTGCATCCTGACCATGTTCCTGCCTCCCTCTGGGGCTGGTGGTGCCTCAACAGGGGCTGCCGCTCCAAGGCAGGGAAGGGGATCAGCCCCGCATTCCCCTTTTGTGGGGGCATGAGTTAAATAGGTCATCTCAGTGGAACTCTGGTTCTTCCCACATTGAGGAAAAGCAGGTAGGTCCTCCCGCAGTTTTGGAGAGGGCTCTGACAGCAGCGTATCAAAGCACAGGAAGCCTATGGGGTAACAGAAGAATAGATTACCCCCCGCCTCTGCATCAGCTGAATATCACAGGAGATTCATTAAAGCTGTGCATAGTTTTTCCTCTTATGGAGAAGTGCTCAGCTTCCCCCTCCTTTCTGTAGGTGCGAAAGCCTCTTCTCTCAGTGAGGTGGTACCGGGTGGGCGAGTGCTGCTGGGTGGGCAGCAGGCGTGGGGGATGTCCGTGCTTGATTCAGCTGAGCGTGTGTGAGCAACCCCGCTTCCTCTCACATGGCCTCAGTGTGTGTGAGGGAGGTAAAGTGGAGCAGTGCCGAGGTGGTAACGTCTTACTAACTGTTACATTCCTCATCAGATGGCCCAGTGAGCCATCTTCGAGGATTGCAAATTCAAATTGAGAGAATTTGCTACACCAAGGAATGAATAAGTAATGAAGCAACCCTTGCAGCTTCCCTGTGCAGAGTTTGCAACCACAGATCTCAAAGCATCCCAACGCTGCAGAGGCAGTCAAGCATGATTAGCCTTGCTTAAGGAGAGAACTGATAGAGTGGGGAGAGATGTACTTCTGCAGGCACAGTAGATGCTACCTTGAGATAGCAAAGGTGCAGAGATGGCTGGCCAAGGTCTGGCAGCAGCCTCCTGTCTCCAAATGCAGTTGGGGAACATCTTTGACCTGAAACAGGGATGTTTCTTTGTGCAGATAGCCTTAGGGGCTGCAAGAAAGGGCAGCAGCTGGCATTCCTGCAGTGGGAACTCACCAGAGCTGAGGCCCTCTGGTCACACCACAGCCTCCTGAGGGTGCTCTTTGTGGCAGCAGGGCCATGCTGAGGCACCCAAATCACCATACCACACATACCATGGGCTCGCTGCTCAGAGGCTGACAAGTGTTTGGACTCCTGCCGCAGAGGAGTACCGGCAGGCGCCCTAAACAAGGGCTAACAACGTGACCCGAGACATTGCCCTTTGAAAACCTGCTGCCACCACCATTCGTTTTCATAGTCCTTTCCCCTACGATAGTATAAACAAGCTGTCATCTATTTTTCAATGAAAAATACTTTTGCTTGGCTCGGTTTCACATTGCACTGTTACTATTTGCTGTCGTGGAAGCTGCTGCAGCTATAAATAACCTCATCACCAGCTCTTCTTGTCCATAGGCTCAAGCTCTCGCTTCAGAAGAGGCAGGCAAGATTAGGATCTTGTTTCGAAGGGGAGACTCTCATGTCTGAGGTGACAGGCCTCTTGCACCCCATGTGCCGGAGCCTCAGCCTGGCTTCCTGGCAGAGGGTGCAGGGCCTAGCTGCCAAAAACCACTTGCACATCATCCAGTGGGTGATGCTCCTGGGGAGAGCAGAAGATGAGGGCAGCCAACAGTGATGCCCTGCTTCCATCAGTGAAACTTGCTGTCGGATTGCACTGATGGAAGTGGGGCAACCCTGCTGTCCAGAGGAATATGTCCTCATATTCCCATCCGTTGCCTTTCCTCTGAAATAGCCTCTGGCATCTTGAGCACATTCCGGGGGCCACAGCCCCCACTGACTGCAGGTCCTGGGTGCCCAGAGAGGGTGAAGGGACATGCATCTGGCTGGCCCCCTCCAGCCACATGCATGCAGGCAAGGCCAGCAGGGAGGCCTGCATGGCCAGTGGGGAGGCCAGAACACGTATGCATACTTAGACTGCGGGGTGAGTTCCAAAATTCCAACCTGTCAAAAAACTGCTCACTTCTTGGGCTATTTGGAGTTTTCTTCCAGATTGCCAAGTCGAACTGGCGTAGAGGAGAGGGTCAGATGAGCCCAAGGTCTGGCACGAGGGGAAAAGGTGGAGGGAGAAGGGGCATGCCCCCATTTTGTAGTGGAACAGTTCAGTAGTGATATCCTTCCTGCATGCACTCACATCTCACTAGATGTTTGCAGAGCCCCCGTGCTGCTGCAAAACCACACAGCAACCTCAGGTGCCAACCAAGCGTGAGACACACCAGACAGGTTTCATAGGCTCCCCTCTTCCTGGAAGTGTTTGCTTTGTTGTCCAGGGCTGTTGCTTTCTCCATCTGCTCTGTTTGCTCTTCGGTCCTGCCTTGGCCTCACTCGTGGTGACAGCTGTGTCCTCCCCGGCACTCTACCACTCGTGGTAAACGTGTGCCTTGGGCAGGGGCCATGGCGTGACTTGCCCCGAGGTGAAGCGATGTGGTTATGCTCATCCAGATCATTGCCCACACAGGGGTAAATGCTCTGGGTTGATGATGCCCTAGATCAAGCTGGGAGCAAACCTCAGAAACGAGTGCTGGTTTTGACTGCAGGCTGAATGAATACAGTGACTCATCTCCGTTCCTAAAAGTGAGGAAGTATTTGTTTCCATACAACAAGAAGAGGCTTTAAGTTAATGTTCAAGGTCTCTGGCTGCGGTTTCACATTTATAGTTGGCTGCTGCTGAGCAGGATTAGTCTCCCTCCCTCTCTCCTGGCCTCTGCCTTGCAAAGTCCTGCCCTTGCCTGATGCGCATCTGACCCCCGCAGCAAGCTGACGTAAGGATTTTGACTAGGCAAAACTTATCCTCTTCCTCTTTATTTTCAGCAGGCTTTGCTTTCTGTCGGTTTAGCTCCAGTATCAGCAGCAAAGGAAGGCCTATCCTGGGTGGCAGGCAGCTTTTATTTGGCTTAGCTGCAATACGCACTCACTGTCCTTAAACAAGGAACCCACATCACGCTGCCGCCGCCTGCCCCCTGTGTGGAGCACACAATGTGGGCAAAGCTGGCAGAAAGCGCGGCTCCCTCCTTGCCCAGGGCTCGGGCACAAGACCAGAGAGAAACAGGCCCGCAGATTTATACCCGAGTCCTTTTGTTCTTGTGATACTTTACTTTCCCAGCCAGACAGGATGAGAAACAAATACCACCAAAATACTACGAGAGTGGCTATTCTTGAAGTGTTTATAGCCCAGCCTCACTGGAGAATGTTTGGCCACCTCCCAAGACAGCCTATTCTCAGTGTGTTTCCAAGCCAGTTTCTGAACTTTTGGGCACTTACCCAAACAGAATCTGGACTTTTTGAAGTTTGCTTATCTATGTTTGCAAGGGTGAGTCAAGGGAGGGCAGCTGAGGCCAAGGGTGCAAGGAGCGAGCAGATGATGAGCTCTGCATGTGCTGCATGTGAGAGCAGTACCTTATGTCCTCTGAACACTCAGCTCTGCTCTGCCCTTGTTAATGGTCAGCCTGACTGGGCCTAGCAAATCTCTCCATTGCAAAAGGCTTTAAAAAGCTTTTAAGTTCCTCAAGCATTTTAATTTATGGAACTGAAGGTCAAACTGAGAGGGGCTGATTAAATGAGAAGGGGATGAGAGGGGCTGGAGCTTCAGACCAGCACTCTCCTGCAACCTCGAAGGGGTTAAAGTAAGAGCTCTCAGTTTTTGCACACCTCTGCAAAGTGGTGGTTGGCCAGTTCCACTCAGCCTGGCTAAGAAAAGCAGCGCTGCCCCCGCCTTTCTCTACCCTCTTCTTTTCCAGACAGTCAACTGTTACTTATTAATCTGGAGGAGATTCTGCCTCATTAGTGCTGGAGAATAGCAAGTGTTTGCTAAATTCTCCCAGTTTTCTTTTTTTTTCCCAGGGTGTTTCCTGTGATGGTATCTTGGGATCTCTCTGTTTGCTTTCAGATATGGAGTGTGAGCGCTGTATCATTTTAGAATGAATAAAACACAAGCCAAAATATGGGTGAGAAATGAGCTGTGCATTTTAGCAAATGACTGTGAATTTGCAGTCTGCAAAAGTACTTTAAACCAATAGTAAATGAAAGCTTGTTTTGCATGTTTAAGGTGAAATACAAATCAATCAGAGTAAGATTAAATGAAATACATGCTACTATTGATAAAATTCAGATATATTAAAAAGTGATTTAATTGCATGCTACTATCCAGTATTCTCGATTGCCAGTCTCAATTACTGACATTATTAGTCTAGCATTATTCTGTGCAAAATCTAATAAAATATTACCATTAGTTTTGAAGCAACTTAATCACATTTAGGAATGTACTGAGTGACCAGGCGAACACAGGGGTTTTATTTATTGGCTATTAGGGCAAACTTTACCACTGTCTAAGTAGCAAGTGATGTCAATGCTACATTTGTTGAAATTCATTGCTGCTTGAGCTGACTGGGCTACATTAATAAAAGCTTTTGGGTTTAGAGAAACTTTGGTTTTATTTTCTCTTACAGGGAGCTCATTTCATTTAACATGTGCCATGAACAAAATTCACTCTGTTGCTCCTCCTAGTAAAACATGTCTGTTTAAATCAAGTAAATTAAGTGTAATTCCCAAGATTAAGGGGAAAGCTATATTTTCATTTGGAGCAGCTTGTTTTTTCTAGTTGCTTTTGTTACAGTTTTCCAATGTTATGTAAACAAGTACTTTAATCAGGAACAATTGTGGGGGAATCTTAGCTTTCCTTTTTCCTCTATCGGTGGAAATAAATAACATATGTAATAAAGATACTGTAATTGTGAAAAAATACCATGCAAAAGATAAGACAGTGATTATTTTCAGTTTTAGAAATGTGGCATGGACCAGGAAGTTCAGAAGCAAGGTTGCAATATCACAAAGACTTAAGCGTGGCAACCAGCCCCACTGAAGCTGGAAGAGTAATAAACAGGCACGCAGGCTTCTTCTG
>JANHGB010042306.1:0-54838 GCA_026283785.1 Coracopsis vasa
ACCCTCTGCACTAGAAACAGGCTTTGTAAGTGAAAGCCACTGCTGGCTAGAACTCTTTCAAACCAGTTAGCCAGCATCCCCCCTTCTCACAGCTGAGCAGGGCAGAGAGCTGGGAAGCAGCCAAGGGCACCTCATATTTAGCCCTTGTGCTTGAAGGAGCCCTGATAGAGAGGCCTTCTCCAGCTGCAACCCTTGGGTTGGGAATGGAGATGCTTGAGATCTGTGCTGGAGTATTGTAGGCAGCCACAAAGCTGTAGCAGGAACATGACCTCAGCACTTCATGCCTGCAGTGAGATACTGCTGATCTATTAGCACTGAAAACACTACTGATGTAAAACACAGCACTATTGACATCACCAGTGCTATCCCCAGATTAGGTCAGATGGGTGTTAATAAAATCATCTTGTATCTCACACAGTCCTGGGGTCTATGCCCAAGCAAGTCAGGAGTTAAACATCAAAACTATAGCCCTTTTGACACCCTAAATGTTTTCCATCAGCATAAGAGTGCCTACATAATTTATATATCACAAATATGATTTGGCAGGATTAAATATGAAAATAATATATCAAGGATTTGTTATTGGAAAGGAAAACATTTGCAGCATACAACAGCCCAACAGAAGAAAAGCCTGATTGCTGTGATGAATAATGCATATTGCCTATGGTACTAATTAACCTTGTACTTCAGTAAGATATTATGGAACAATAAGGCTAATTTGAATGTGGCCCAACACTTTTCCCAATGGCATCTGGAAATCAGTCTTTGGAACATGTAAAATTTGAATTTGTTAAACCAGAAGCCTTTACTTCTCAAAGAATAAACTTTCAGAAAGAATACTTTTGTTTCTCTGCGTTCAAGCCCACTCTGTTCGCATGCATGTACACAGTACAAAAATACAGAAGGGGACTCCACAACCAGAAATGGTCTAGTTTGGCTTTCCATGAGCCCCCATCCATCTGCCAGCAGCATGCAGGCAGTGACAACGTGCTTCTGACTGAATCCCACAAAGCCTCTGCAGACTCAGATGTCCTACGGATGTAACTGCAGCACGACTGTTGCACAGCCTTGGTTTCTCCCTGATCTGAGTGGCAAAACAAGCTCGCCGAAAATGAACACTGGAACTTCAAGCTAACACTTTTATGCCTTCAACCTAAAAGCATACGCCTCCATCTGAAAACACTGACTCTAGTTTAGGCTGCTCTTGCTTTCCTTCCAAAATACTCATTTTCTTGTTAGTCCAAAGTTACCCATGGTATTTAACACATGACACATCAGAAGCACTGTGTTCTTAGTCATGTGCAGAGTATGCACAACTTGCAGCAAACTACTTGCACATAGGGTCACGCAGGCATGTCCAAAGGCACAGAAGGCATCATGCATAGGCATCTTGATAAACACCTTTAAGAGCAGACATTCAGTCATAAGTTCACACAGTCATTGGAACAGGTTTTCAGATAACACTGGACAAGTGCTTTATACACCAAGGTCTGATATAGGATAGACTTACCTTGGGGGGGAGGGGGATAGGGAACAAACCAACCAATTGAGGATAAAAGCAGACTTTTTGGCTTTCTCTAAGTATCCTTCTGCCCTAGGAATTGCTGGGAGGCCACCAAGCCAGACAGTACCCAGCAATGTTTTGGAAGGGTAGGGTCTGACAGGGGTCATTGACCCCCCATCAACCAATGCACTTAACACGCTACCTTTCAGAGCTGGTGCGTGACTCTCCACCTTCACCATAAGGATGACACAGCTCTTGTCACTGCCATTAGCCATGCTCAGAGCTCAGTCAATAACAGACTCGTACAATCATTTCATTTGCCTCCAAGCACCAGATTTCCAGCTGGCAGCCATCCCACACATCAGTGTGAAAACCCCACGTAGAACACCAGCAAAATAGCACCAGGAGATGTCTGACCTGACTGCTGAGTGTTGTGTTATCAACGCATCCAGGAAGTGAGAGCTCAAAAGCATCAACAATGGGGATGCCAACTGCAGAGCAAGAGTCAGTTAAGCGCACAGAACGACAGCAGCAGCTTAGGGAAAAGGCTTCCTACGATGCACCAGGTCCTGCAAGCAGACTCAGAGTGCTGACATGCCATTTTAGATGGTAGTAATAGTGAGGAGTGACTCAAGCCTTCTTCTCTACTCTTTTCAATGGAGCACAATGCAGAAACACATGGATAAGCTTTAGCCTGTGTCCTCCTGCATGAGATGAGAAAAAGACAACCACAAAGAGCCAGAAACTCTGTTATTTGGGAGGTATGGAGGAGATCAGGATCAAACCATTTGCTGAGAAACAGGTTTGATATGAATTACGCCAATTATTATGAACTACATTTCTATCGTATAGGCTGTGCTCTGCTGGCAGCCAGTGCAACAGGAAATCATTTAGTTGTTAAGAATAAATTATACAAGATTATCATCTCCCACCAAAAATCAATGATAAAATCCCCACTGACTACAGAAAGCACAAGATCACGCTGCTATTCACTTCTGCCAGGAAATCGGCACCCAGACGTATTAGCCTGGCAGCACTACCCTGCAGCAAGGGCTCTGGCTGATATTTCTGCCAGGCTTACCAGCACAGACACCAGCAGAACAGTTCCTGTCTCTAATACTAGCTAGACTCTCAATCTGAACTGAATTGCCTTTGCACATAAATGGTCAATTAACTCCCTCAAGCATAAGCTTGTCTCTGCATCTGCCTGTGTGAGGCCACACTGCTCTGACCCAAGCCATGTCTATAGCCATTACCCCCATCTGAATCCCCTGCTACTGGCTTTGTTGGTGGATGCTACCGCTGTCACAACACAAGAGCAAGTCCTAGCAGCTGTGACACTTCATTTGTCTGGGCAGCAGCATGCCTCAAAGGATGACTGCCCTGTTTTAGTGGGAGTATGCAAGACAATCAATGCAAACTAGTTTTGACGTATTAAATCATGCTTGAACTGAGAGAGCGAAGAAAAATAATGTAAAACTCATAAAAAAAAAAAAAAAGTCTTACAAATAAATAAATAATGTGGGCCAGTCTTGAGTACAGGAAGGGGAGAAAAATCTTTTACTGAACCTGACTGAAAACTCATTTACCCCTTACCAGCACACTCACCTGCATGCAAAAACTCTGAGCAACATCTGACTTGGTACTGGAGGTCCCATGGCTGGTTTTGCCACACTGTGAGCCCTTCAGCCATTTTAAAATCAAATTCCCTCTGCAAACACTTTGCTCTAGAGGTTTCTTGCCAGAGACATAATACTCAATCTGCTGCAAGTCTACCATTGCAATGCAGGAAATCCCACCAGCACAGAGTCACAGGGCATCTGTGGACACTGGCAATTAGCTGTGGCATCTCCCCATCATCCTGAACCCCTTCCTCCCTCCTGTGGATTTTCTCCAGTAATTAACATGCCAAATTGCTTTGGATTTATACTAATAAAATGCTGACTCCTGTCCCAAGATTCCATCATCGCTGGCGCTTTTCATGAACTCGCACAGAGCCCCAGCAGTAATGAAGTCCATGGTCCTGTCTCTGTCCCTGCCTGGGTTGCAGGCTATCTGCAAAGTGGCTTGGAGCTGGGAAGCTGCAACCCGCAGGCTGCTTCTGCCGAATACCGAATTAGCACGTTGTCCGAGCTTGTGGGGAGCAGCTTTTCTTTGGCTGTGCAGTAATTAAAAAGCTTCCTTTCCAGGCAGCTTTCGAAGGCAACACTGTGACCTCTATCACTGCTGCAATGGGATGAGAGACTCAGTGTAAGACTTATAATGCATTATTTGGGGAATTAGTACTATAGCAGAGTGACCCTTCTGACCATGCAGGAGGCAGCCATTTCACTCAGTGGATGGTAACCATGACTCCAGAGTTCAATAAAGATCACGTTGGCTGCCTAGACAGGTTCACTTTATTCAATTAATACCAGTCACACGTGTAGAGGGACTGCTGGGGTAGGAGAAGCATTTTTATCTCTGTGCAGAGGGTCTGGTACTCAATAAAGCCGAGGCTTTGCAGTGAAAGAGACCTTTGGGTAGAGATGGACTCCTCAGCACAGCTTCCACACTAGGCAGAGGCTCTGGTTGATGTGAGAGTCCTGCTCAGAAAATGCACCTCCAGGCCAAACATTTTTTTGAAGGGAAGCATCTAATCGAGGTACAAAAGCAAGCCTTTTGCAAAGACAGCTTCTATTTAAATTCCGGATCTAGAGGAATGGAAAGTTTGTTGCTACTTCTCAACGAATCCACTTGGAGATGAATGTTCTCAGGGTTTTAGGTTAGTCTAAGACCATAAAAAGAGCACGTGGGATCAAGTACAGCACTGACACCCAGAACCTTGGTTCAGGCTACAGCCCCTGGCTGGCACTGAACAACTCAGCATCTGGCCCAAGGCTGTAATCTATTAAGTGGGGAATAGTGACTCTGACTTACTTCATAAGGTAGATCCTTTAAGATCCAATAGAGAAAAGCCCTTTATACAACCTGCAAATGTTTTTAATAATCTATATTAACTATTTATTTCCTCACACTAAAACAGTCACATCTGAAGTGTCAGAGAAACTACTCACAAGCCACTCAAAGTCTACAATGAAGCCTTGACTCAGGATACACCACCAAGTCTTACCACAACAATGGATCGTGTCAAAAGCTAGTGCTGCATCCTGTGCCACATGGGCCAGGTAAACCTGCCATGGGAGCTAAGACCACCACCATCACCACCACAGTGGGCTGTGTAAGGATGCCAGGCTGAAGATGCAGATGAAGATGCTCTGCTGATGCATATTCTCTCCCACCCACCCAGCTGGCATCCAGGAACATGACTCCAGCTGTTTTTTCACGGACATAAATTTACAGAGATAAAACATGTATATGAAATCAATAAGAGACATCCACAAGCCTGGCATTGTCTCTTTTGTCTTTTTTTTTTTCCCCTTTAATCTGCTTTGGTTATAGAGCTTGGAGTTTATGTAACACCTAGCCTCCTCATTCTTCAGGTTTATTCCAGTATTAACAACCTCAGCCATCCCTGAGTGAAATAAAACATAGAAGCACATCAGTACTTGCTGCAGCCTTAGCCAAGTGTTCATTGATACCACTGTGCCTATACTAGATTAACTTCTTCAGTGACAGAAAATGAGCAAACTTCAAGCAAAATAAATGGGCATTTCTATTTACATGAAGAGCAAATTCACCTCTTTCTGCAGACATCTGTGTTGCAGTCTCTTTGCTTTTATTGCAGTCTATTGAACACTTACCTTATACACGATACAGGTTTATCCAGCTAAAGAAATTAAATTAAAAGTAAGCTGCAAATCTGTTCATACAAGCACAACTGTATTCTCCTTCTGCAGAGCCAGGATTTCAACCTCAATGTTAACCCAAAGTAAGTTAAAATGGTCAAAATATAAAGCAGGCAGATGGAAAAGCTTATTATTGAAATGTCAATACATCATTAACTACTGCTAAGTGTTTCTAAATGAGCAACACAGAACTGGAAACCCAAATTATGAACAAAACACAATAGTACAACTTAATTTTAATACCCCATTAAATTAGGTGGAATGAATGTGTTGACAAATGAGCTCTGGCAGACCATAGGCAGTTCAAGAGGTTGCAGATACCTTCCTGTTAAAGATCACAGTGGAATAGTGCCTGTGTCCTGGGCAGCTGGGGCATCAAGAAAACCCCACACTTGTCACACCAAATCTTGGGCAGACTATCCAGTTCTGCAGAGCCAGCAGCAGCTTCCACGATTGAGAGAGAGGGCAGCTGGGGACAGCCATGCCTTAAATCAAGGCAATTAAATTCACTGCATTGCCAACCAGCATTTGTGTACTTTACCCTTAGTATTTCTCCAGAGTCCTTACTTGTTTCTAAAAAACTACAGTTAATAAGAAAGCCGTTTCCAAGAACTTCAAAATCGAAGGTGGAAATTAGAGGAACCCAACAGCACCATGGCTAACACTCCCTTTTCTCCTGCATCCCATAATTTAAGAAATTCCAATTTCTACCAGTGGATACCCTATAGTAAAGAACACTAAACCCAAAGGCAGTATTCAAATAAATATCAGTTAATTATCTAGGACCAGACTAAAAAGTGTACCCCAAGATCTGCCCTAAAATATCTTACAGCTAAGAAGCAAACTCAGCCTTCACAGTTGACACTTTTGGAGCCATTTCCAAACCTCATTTGCACTGTTCAATCTACACTTTGTAGGGGAAAAAAGTGCTCCTTAACTGTCCTTCTGGAAGGTGACTGTCAGCAGTCACACTGCAAAAAACAGTAAGGTTAGGCTGGTCAAAGTAATGGCCTGCAAGTGTTGCTGCAGAATGAGGAAAGATCTTCAGAGTCATTGGGGTTATGAGCAAACAAGGTAGTGCAGAAGGTTACAACTCATTAGCAAAGCACTATATATTGCACATAAAGAGATACCGAGCCTCCTATAATGAAGGCACATATACATGCAAAAAAAAGCAAAGACAACAATATTTAATTAATCCTGCTGCAACAGAGTTTTGATCTACGGAAAACATTTCCCTGCTCTTGTAATTATTTCAGCTGCAGAACAAACCACCTAAATATTCACATGCACATACCTCTCTGCAGAATAAAGCCCATTCCCCCCTCTGGTGACAACTGCCTTTCACTGAAATGAGGCATTCAACTGATTTTCTTTACATTTGAAAAGACAATACACACCGTGTGGCCAAAAAATTCAGCTATTCTGACACTGGTTTGTTTTGTGCCTAAATTAAAATTAACTAGGCACTTCAGCACATAATTATATAAACACCTATGATGCTATACTCCTAACCAATTTGGTTTTAATCAGAAAAATGCACGAGAAGTATGAATGATGGGCAAAGAGCTCCCTTGAGGGGCAACTGTATTTCCAAATTCAGTATTCTCCATACACTGAATAATTCCATCAATGCTTCTCTTTCCATGTAATCACCTCCCAGTAGAACAATTAAAAGTGGGTTGTTGTTTTTTTTTTTTTGGTTGGTTGGTTGGCTGTTTTTTATCCCTGGACTATGCTTGCTTTCCACTCCACCACAAGGGTAAAAGCACACTTGCCTTATTCACCTAAGCCCCAGCTGGGAAGTGTCCCACAAGACAAGCAGGATTTAGCAGCACACTGTCATTCTAGCATCTGTAACAAGGAGTTTAGAGCAAGAATTCAGCCCTGAGCCAGAGAGGCAAGCAAACAAGGCATAGAGGAAGAAAAGTTGCCCCTCTCCTGCACCTACATCAGATGCAAAACCAAAACCACTGGCTGCTTCGGAGCAAAAGCCCAAGCTCCAAAATAAGGGTACCTGTGCAGCAGCACGCTTCCATTTCCTAGAAATAAGGGGACAGGGAAAGCAATGGCTGAGCTGCAGCACTATGTCACTTGAGGAAACCACACACAGTGAATTTGTTAAAAATAGAGGTGTTTTTTACTGTGGTATCAGCTATGTGTTTCATTCACAGGTCAGGCCTCTGGGATAGCTGCTGTGCAGACACAGAAATGCGATATTCATCAAGCATGGCTCCGCCATCACCATCATTGGCAAGCCTTCAGTTGCCTTCTAACCCTCCACAGATGGTGCCGCCTACCAGCCAAGGGTCACTACGTCTGCCTGCCTGCTCCTGCACAGCTGCAAGAAAACCAATTGCCTCTGAATATCCTTCCAGTAGCTGATCAACAGGGGGGCAATCACTGCTCTAGGAAAGTGCCTTCAAATATCTGCACTGATTGCACTGCTCTTTGAGGAAGATGAGTAACTCTGTTTCACCCCCAATCAGCCAGCAACAAAATCACCTGAGAACTGATTTATCAGGTAAACTTCTGATCTATGTATACTAGCTACCTATGTCAAATAGTTTTAATTATATCAAGAGTAAAAGACATGTGAACACAAGGGTTTTTTTCAGCTTTGTTTTCTGCAAGAAATTCTCATTTCTCTTTGCAAGAGCTCAGCTGAATTGCAACACAAGCAATGAACAATCAGCAAAAATAAATATTGTTTGGTAAATGCACTGAGGTATGCTCAAAGTTGATTAAGGGAAGAATAATCAAACAAACATCAATATTTAAGACAGCAGAAGTGCTTGAACACTAGAGTTGTTTTACAAATTAAAAATATCCAAGTATCTCCTCTGGTAGCAATTCCTTTCTAAAACCAGAAAACAATACTGCAACCCATCCTCTCTTCAGCCCTCAGTTTCAGAGTTCTTCCTCAGAAGGCGGCAAGGGTAAAGAAATATTTCACTGAGTTTTCCTCCATTATTTTGTCCACCTCTAACATCTGTAATCTTATCCATACTTGTAGCTGACTAAAACCAGCTGTACTCTTTTTGATGTCTCTTAAGTAGCAGCATGTACTGATTCTTGGAAAGGAAAGCCTTACAACCTCCTGAACTCATTATCCACCTTCTCAGCTGGGCTCTCATTCAGTGCAGTTTTTCTCCCCTCCCCCCGTCCTTTTCTTTTTTTTTAAAAAACTCAAATATTTAATTAATTTTGGATTCAGCTCTAAAAGTAGCTGAAAAAAACGTCAGGCTCTGCAAATCAATTACACCCACCATTACCACTCTGGTCACTAGCAGGACCTCACCACTGCAATTGTATTTGGGTCTCATTAGCTTAACCTGTTAACATCCTCTCCCTTCCAGTACCATGGGCTCCAAAGCTTTTAAAGGCATAAAAGTAAGTACTTCTTACTAAGAACACATTGGGCTGAAGGTGAGAATGAAGACAAAGAGAAGTGCTAGAAGGTGCTGTTTTCACAGCGGCTTTATTAACTTCCTAGCACAAACCCCAGTAGTGAGCCTTGCTATGTACAGAAAGCAACTAAAATTGAAGTTACAATAAAACCCATCTATGCCAATGCAGGAAGAAGGAAAGCATAGACTGAGGCAGATAAGAATTTTTTTTGCCAAACCCCTAAATGGATAAAGGCAGATATTTCAGTGGTGCTGCATGATGTTTTTACAGTATCTGGGGAACTGGCCATTAACTTTGGTTGAGTACTGCCTGCTAAGGAGGATACCACCACTAGGAGACTCAAAATAGACCAAACAGACTTGAAACTGGGCACTTTCCTCAATTTTCCTCAAGGTCCCATTCAGACAGCACCAGCTGAACCGAAGCAAAGCCAATAACCATTAGTCCTTCCAGCAGCACCAAATCACAGCTCTGAAACCAGCATAGAAATTCACAGAGCAACTGCTTTCATTTCTCTTATTAACTAGTACAGCAATTTATTCTTGTGAATAATGAACCTTAACCCCAGTCCTTTATAAACATGTCCCAAACCAGTCACAATTTACCTCTAACTGTTCCATAGCAGATGCTGATAAATGAGTCATGTTGCCAAAGGATGTATAAAATCCAACTAGTTTGGGTTCTTTACAGTAAATACTACCTAGCCGCCTATATTAATTGAGAGAGTGAGTACATTATATAAGGAGATTAGACTGTGTCATATTTACAACCTCAGTGTCCCCAGCGAGAGAAACTGCTCAGCTGTTACTGTCAGTGCCTTCTTCAAACAGGAACCCTGCTGACAGGATGATGAATTCAGAACATCGTTGCCAATTAATGATTTGTTGGCAGAAGGGATTTCAATAGTTCCCATATGTTTGTGAGGGTGACTGGGATTTACACTACCTCTAATAAGAGAGTGTAGTCTGCTCTGTCCAGACATGACACTAGAGCTTGGAAAATGTCATATTTGCAGGAGAAATTTTAATAAACAAAGCCAAGCTCTTCTGGGTTTAAAGTGTTTCCCAAAGCATGGTCATTAATAACCTGCTTATGCTTAAGCAAAAGGAAGCAGGGAGACTGCTTGCAAGATGCAGCCAAGTGATTTACAAACCAAAGGTCAGAGGTTATTTAGGTGTTTGTCTAAGCCACACTGAAGAGTGCCAAGATCATCATTATGTCAGCCGGGAGCACAGAGTGCATTTCCTAAACACCAATCAGGCCAGTGGGGCAGTAGGAAGAGGCATCTACAAGCACATAGGAGCTTTCTTCGTTTTACTTATGCTGCTTGTGGGTTGCAAAATTTAACTTCACTGTCCTATAAAAAAAACTCTCATCCTTATGACTGTAACAATACCCAAACAAGAAAGCACTTTACTCACAAAGCTTCAGCATGAATTCCGTACACACTGAGTGCAGACCTCCTGAATGGCCTAAGGCTGAATATCTCCTGTGGACTGAGCATCTCCTCAGAGCCAACCAGCAGGAAACACTTGGCACGATGACCTGGGTTAAACACCAGCATACCCAAACGGGGCCCTCAAACAGACTTTGCTGTAGACACTCAGATCCCAGTGTCCAACTGATTTGGTGATGGAATTTAGGGCTTTCCTACAAATGAGAATTACGAGCTTTAACAGCTCTAGACCAATTAAATTACTTAATGAACTCCTGCCAAGGGTGAAGCCTGTAGGTGAAGTATAAGAATATTTTTATCTATAACGAAGCATATCCTTGCTGATTTATCTGACCCACACCTCTCATCTGACAATGTGGATTTCCTCAGCTTGGGCTAATGTTGATCTTGACTCCCCTTGTGCAGTATCAAACATCAAGTCTGATTCTTCTCCCCCTTCCCCATGGAAGAAGTATCTTTATTAGCACAGGAAAAGCAAAACCAAGTCAGATTTTGTTGCAAGGACTACATCTGCAAAAAAAAAGAAGACTACCCTGATTAAAAAGCACACTCCACATGCTATTTACTAGAGGGTTCTCCAAAACCAATATTACCTACATTTTCTCTCCAAGAAAATTCTCCCTTGAAAAGACTTGAACTTCTGAGATACAGTGTGTGACCAAGTATAAAAGGATCGAGTCCAGTTTGCTTTGGATATGTACCGATCTAGCCTTTGCACCAACACTACCATCATAAATAACAAGTGTCTGGAGTGAGATGAAGAGAAAAATTCAACATCACCTTTGGCTGGAACAGAATCCCTCTGACTTCCCCACAGGTTAGGTACTACTAAGTGGCTGAAGTGCAGGCAGTTAAGATGGGACTGACAAGCAACATACAGTAATTTTGCAAAAAGCAAACTGCAGTGAAATGTTGTTTTTTTTTCCCTTTCCCTTTCTTTTTAATGTCCAAATCAGTTTTAAGCTACCTTTTACATATTTACAAGAGAGGGGCAAATTTTATAAACCAGCAAACCATAAAATGAGATTATACACTCCTCGAGTATGCTGCATTTTAAAAGAATTCTTTTTTAGGTCTTAAGCTTCAGATGTCTTGCAAAAAGCCCCTGATGATTCAGGAGACCAGCATTGTTGACCAGCAACTCAGCAACCTCAGCCAGCTACTTGTGTGAAAACTTCAGCACATATGAAAGCATTTTTGTTGGTAGCGCTTTAGGTTTAACTCTAAACAGCTGAGCAGCTTCATATTAAACTGTTTACCAGAGAGGAAAATCAATCACCTCACCACATCAAATCCTCACTCCCCCCCACAGAGTTATAAAGAAAGAAAAACATACTCCTTTAAATACAGAAACAAAATGCGTCTTTCATAGGGAGATTAACTTCAAACATTCCCTAGTACGATCCAGAAAAAAGAAATCAAGCTTCTAAAATTCATAAGGAAACCCCAATACTGAGGAGAAAAAGGTACAGCCTTAAATAACAGATACAACTGCAATTGCCTCATGGACTCAGCAGTACAGTGCTCCAAAGATAATCGTGGTGTGCCAGATTCTCCTTGTCCACAGCTCTGCAAGCACCAGAAGCACCCATACACAAGTGTCAAGTCCCACTACATCCAGCCAAGGCCTCTCCCTTCCTGATGTCAAAGTCATTCAAAGAACCTCAGTGGAAGTGAGAATCTGATCCACCATTGTCAACCCAACCAGGCATGAAGGATAAGGAAGAGAAGAAAGCTGAGACCGCACACCACCTCAGCACAGCACCCTTCCTGCAAACCCTTACCTTGGCAGGTATTGTTCTTCTCCTCATACCCTGCCTTGCACAAGCACTTCCCGATGGGCACCAGCCACTCCCCCTCAGCACTGCAGTGCATCTTTGGTGCTTCATCAGTCACCGAATGGTTGACGCAGACGCCTGACACCTCCAGTAGCTGTGAGGAATCTGCTCCTGTGATGGTGTCAGGAAAGCGGGCCAGGTTGCGGACCACCGATGGGCATTTCTTGTAGTACACACGCACGGAGACCAGGGCAATGCAGGCACCCACATCCTGGAAAGCGAGGTAAAATCCCTTTTTCGTTAAGGGACCAACATCTCTCACCTCTGTGTTTAGCTTCATAACTCTGTCGCCAAGATCTAACTCTGTAAAGCTCTCATCAGCAGCAATGGTATCTATCTTGATGTACTGGTTTTCTTTGATGTTCCTCCCATCTTCATCATCTGATTCGAAGTAATACATGTTAAAAGTCTCTTTGCAAGTCCCAAGTCCTCCTGGAAGGCTGTTACAGTCCCTCAGGGTGAATTTGAGCTCTATGAAGATGCGGGATGCCCCTTCATTAGAGATCCAGCTGGTCAGAAGCCAGTTGTTCTGGTTCTGTTCCATTACCTTGCATACTTGGTATGTGTGTATCGGAGCGTAGTTTTCATCCACCTCACCAATTTCTTCCCACTGTATAGAAAGGAAAAGTATTACTGTTTTTAAATGTTACAGCTCTCGCAAAATCTTAGCTAATTCCATCTAAAAGCACCTTGGCCTTCAGAGGTTCAGGAGGACTTTTAGGGTGAAAAGAAAGTTAAATGGCAGTTTTGCATACTGGAGGCTCAATACATTTCTGATAAAGTCAGATAAAAGACCCTTTAGAAAGGGACCCTTTTAGAAAAGGATGCTGGTTAAAACCTATTCTTTCAGGTATTTCAGAAGTGGGAAAACATACTGCTGGGTTTGTCCACTAACACTTTGTTAGGAAACAAAACAAAAGCAGATGGGGCCATGAGTTGGCCTTTTCCAATGCAAATATAAGAGAGGAAAAAAAAAATAACCAAAATCACTATTAATGGTCCATCTGTCCCTGCTCCCCCAGGCTGCTTTCTACTACATCCCAAATCACTGCTGAACACAATGAGAACAACCACATTTCTCCAAGCTATTCTCCCCCACCAAACAGCCTTCCAAAAAATGAGCTGAGTGATATATGAAAGAAATAGGCCTTCGCTCTCCCTGAGTGTGTTAGTCAGAGGAGCTCCTGCTCATGCAAGAAGATTACTTCCAGTAAAGGTTACAAGGATCTGCAAATGTACAGCTGTTTGTGAGCTACACAGGTTTTTAAGCAGAGCTCCAGGTAACTTCTCACAGCTGTTTGTGGGAATTGTAGCAACTGGTTTTTTCATTTAATTTGGCCATACTCTGAAGTACATCACTTGGAAGAAATGCTTTTCCTGATCCAGCACACCACAGTTAGTAGCACCACAATAGTGCCTACAATAGAGACACAACATTGTTTCTTTGCTTTTGACAGCTGTAGCATCACATTAATGAGATTAGATTAACCCATGTAAGTACAGCAAAGAACTTGGGAGAATTTGTGACGGTTGCAGTTTTGCTCCCTTCTACTTCTGACCTGTTCATCTGCAAGGGCTTAATTTCCAAAGCCTCTTCCATCCTCTGCTCAGCATTGCTGCCTGCATCAAGTCACAGCACAAACGCACAGAGCATAAATTAAAGGTGCTCCAGTACAAGGTAATAGCTGTATTCCAGGATGCATATCTTCTAAGGCTAAAGGCCAATTTTTGTCATTGGAAATACAGCCTGAGATTAAGTTGAGAGCCTTCTCAACGTAGCTGCCATTACTGCAAAGCTGATGAGGAGGAACACCCTCGGAGTCAGCATAATGATAAAGGTTTTTAAGGGAAATGCTGCTCTTAAAATTTAAATAAAAATGGCAGCAACAAGTAGAATGAAAACATAACCTGATACTGCAGTCCCAAATGAGTTATAAATATCGCCAGCAGAAAAGTCTTTTCTCTGCTCCCTGACTTGGGATGAGAAAAAGCAAAGACTTTTGCAATTTCAGCAAGACATACCTGCCGTGATGTGCAGAGTTCACATGCACAGCCAGTCTTCCAAGTGAGGAACCTAACCTGAGGACGTTTTTGTCATGCTAAGCAGTATCTTAATTTCTAAACTCTTTTTATGTCTCTGGGCTTAAACAGGCCATGACCCTACCATGATTAACATGTACTTGTCACTTCTGCCTTCCTGGTAGTGCCACAGACTTAGCTGGAGATATGCCTGCAGCAAAAGCTAGGCAGATCTGTGCAGGATTCATTCTCCTTACTTAGAGGAGGGGCAATTAACAACTACAAGGAGTAGAGCCACTGAGAAAACACACAGAAAGAATATGCAAGGTAGCACAAATCAGCAGCTAGCTTCTCTACATTACAGAAAATAGGGTAGGTTTAAACACACGAAATTAGAAAGCAGAAAAGCACCATCCTTCAACTACTGTGATTAAGTGGTAAATATGCTGTATGTATAAGCTTCCAAGTGGATTTATTTAACATGACACTTTATAAATGCACAGTCTCCTTTTTATCACAGCAGCAATTCTCCATTTGATGAAGATATACCCCATATAGGCCATAACCTTAATGACTTTATACTTTTGCTTTTTCAGGTGGAAGGTCAGAGGATCACCCTAACAATCACACACATCAACCAGCATATATCAAGAAGTGTTAACCTCCAGCAGGAGGCGGTGAGGGCTCAAAATTGCTTAGATCAGTTTTAGCAAGTGGGAATGTGTACAGATAGCCACACGATACATAATGGAACTCCACAGATGCTCCCTAAATGTAGACTCTTAGAACAGTTCAGGTTGGAAAGGACCTTAAGATCATCTAGTTCCAACCCCCCTGCCATGGGTTAGAACCCACAGTTGATCATGTCGCCCAAGGCTCTGTCCAACCTGGCCTTAAACACTGTCAGAGGTAGAGCAGGGATGTGTATTTCTTTCAGAGAACTGACCATTTGCAGTGACTGTGGTGTTGCAGTAATATCATTAGAGACCTTACTTGAAGGCATATATAAAAACATCACTTCTCTTTTTTTAATACTTGCCACATCATTTATCAAAGACCCAACCCATCACGCTTTCCAGGATTATAAAGTAAAGCTCATTTCCATCGCTGCTCCAGAAGTTCTGTTAGTGGCAGCGAGTATAAGAAAGCTCATTTGTTCAGAAACTAAATCCAGTGAATCTAATAGTTGCTTTCACACACTGACAGCACTAGACATTGTGAGAAGGAAGGCCCAAGCATCAATATATCAGCTGAGCTAGAGTTTAATATCAGCTGCAAGAAATGGCACAGAACCTGACACCTCAGTCTTCAGGATGTGCCGCCTTTCCAGCACTGTACCCCAGATCAGAGCAAGCCCTGCCATCACCACCTGCCATCAAACCTAAAGCAATCACCAGGGAGCAAGAGGAAAGGGAGGTGCTAATGAGCTAAGGCAGTTTATCTCTGTATAATCCTCAAGGGAAAGCCAACCTGATTTTATCAGAACAGCCACTATTGTGCAAAATCTCTGCTCTGTCATTTAATGTTCTTTTCTCCCATCTGCAAATAGGAGTCCACTGTTTCTTTCTCTTCAGCTGGGTCTGCCTCTCTCAAAGACTGCAGGCAGCCTGGCACCCTTCTGCTTTTACATCCCTCCACGACAAGGGGAGAGGGCAAAGAGCTCCTGCACCTCTGCCTGGTCCCAGCTTCCCAATCACTGTAGACCCCAGGCAAGCTTTTCAACCAAAGGATTACAAATTAGAGAATGAAATGCAGCACCTTACAGTTACTGAAACAGAAAACTCACCACATTAAAGAAACAACATCTAGCTGAAAATGTTGGTATAAAAAAAACTAAGTATAACTGAAAAATTGTGTAATATTATAATTCGTCTCTGCAGAACATATTTGAGATATAAATCAACCCCATTTGTAGGATTAAAACAAAAATGCAACCATTAATTTGGTGCTAAAAGTTTTTTCTACGCCTTTAATAGCCCTAAGAAGGAAAACACAAAAGCATTTCAATGGTCTGATGTTAAATCATTTATAGGAGACCTATTTCTGAATCAGAAATTTCCAGTACAGTACTGCTGGCAAGTTAACAGAAGCTAAAGACTGCACTCTGCTCCATCAATAGGAAGCATGCGATTCATGAAGGCTGTCTGCCTATAGAAAGGGCAAAGATATCTCACATCTAACTAAAAATCTAAGAGCTAAAAAGCATTCAGTGGAGAAGCCTTGGGTTAAAGGGGCAATTTTAGAACACATTCACCAGCTGTCTGCTACTCAGGCTTGTGTCTAATCTCCGAGATTCCAGGACTGCAATTTGCTACCACAGCACAGCAAAAGGCTGCTGCCCCAAAAACAAACACTGACAGCAGGGACGAAAATTTCAGAGCTGCTGTTTATTTGGTTTCAAAGGTATTTCTGCAAGAATTTTTGTTACTGGTCTTCAGTAATTCACTCTCTTTTGCAGCCACTTAAGGTGGTGTGGATATTTCAAGCCTCCTTCATAATTTCACACATCCTAGCACTGCTGAAAGAGGAATCAAGCATTTAGCAAAATCCTAGGAGTTTAAAGAGGGACAGGGAGCTTAAAAGCATTAAGCAAAAGGGTTCCTAAGACTTGCCTGGAACCTTCCATGTAGGACTCCCTACCTCCAAGAACCTGCAACCTGCCTCTGGTTCTCACTACCTATTTCACAGGCTCCATGGGTACAAACCTCATCTTCTCCTATTTAATTTTCCACCCCACCATGTAGAGCTGTACAACATATGCAGGTTAATTTAATAATCTACTGGCAAAAAGACGTAAAATTGGAGATGGACTTATGCATTTGCACTTTTCTTTCGAAGAAAGGCAAGACCGGCATAGACCTCTAATCCCAGGCTTTGAATGAGCTACAATCACAGAATAGCTAGGGTTGGAAGGGACCTTAAAGATCGTCTAGTTTCCTGTAGTAGTGCTTGGGATTGCCCTGACCCACATGCAGAACCTTGCATTTGGCCTTGTTGAACTTCATAAGGTTTGCACTGGCCTGTCACAGTCCCTGTGGATGGCATCCCTTCTCTCCAGTGTGTTAACTGTCCACACAGCTTGGTGTCATCAGCAGACTTGCTGAGGGTGCATTCAATCCCACTGTCCATGTCGCTGATGGTAAACAGCACCGGTTCCAATACTGACCCCTGAGGAGCACCACTCATCTCTTATCTCCACTTGGACATTGAGCTGTTGACAGCTCTGGCTGTGACCATCCAACCAATTCCATATCCACCAAGTGGTTCATCCATCAGATCCATGCCTCTCCAGTTTGGAGACAAGGATGTTGTGCAGGGCAGTATCAGGTCTAGGTAGATGACATCAGTCACTCTTCCCTTATCCACCAACGTGCCATAACCACCAAATTTGTCAGGCATGACTTGCCCTTAGTAAAGCTATGCTGACTGTCACTAATCACCCCCCTTTTAATGCTAGAGTTTGTTCAGGAGCACTTTGCTCATCCACACAGACCTCCTGGTAGTTTTGCCTGACTTCCTCTTTGTTGGAATGTGTTGCTCTTGAGCCTGCAGGCGGAGATCCTTGAATACTATACAGCTTTCCTGGGCCTCTTTTCCCTTCAGGGCTTTATCCCAGGACACTCTACCAAGCAGATCCCTCAAGAGGCCAACGCGCACTCTCCTTAAGTCCAGGGTAGCAAGACTGCTGCTCACCTTTCTCGCCACCGTAAGGATTTCTGACTTCCCCATTTCATGATCACTGCAGCCAAGGCTGCTCTCCAGCTTCACACTCCTCTATCAGCCAAGGCTCCAGCTTCACATTCTCTACCAGCCCCTTCCTGTGGGTTAGAACAAGGTCCAGCATAGCCTCACTCCTCATTGCTTCCCCTATTGCTTGGACAAGGAAGTTATCATCAATGTATTCCAGGAATCTCCTGCATGTCTCACAGCATGCCCTGCTGTGTTGTACCTCCAACATATATCAGGGTGGTTGAAATCCCCCATGAAGACCAGAGCTTGTAAACATGAGGCCATGTCTATCTGTCTATAGAGGGCCTCCTCCTCTCTTTTTTCCTGGTCAGGTGGACTGTAGCAGAGTTGCACCATAATGTCCCCTGTCCACTGTTCCCACCCTCCCTTTAATCCTGACCCATAAGCTCTCAGTCAGCTCCTGATCCATCTCCAGGCAGAGCTCTGTGCTAAGCCGCTGGTCATTGACATAGAGGGTGACACCCTCTCCCCATCTCCCAGCCTGTCTTTCCTGAAAAGCCTGTATCCTTCTATTCCAACAGTCCAGTTGTAGGAAGTGTCCCACCGTGCCTCCATGACACCAATGAGTTTGTAGCCCTGCAGGCGTGTGCACACCTCAAACTCCTCTTGGTTGTTTCCCATGCTACATGCATTGGCATAGAGGTATTTCAGCTGGGCCCCTGACAATGCTGGGTTATTGGCTGGAGTGGCTGGAAGTCCTCTGTGCTGCTCATCAGGTGCTCTCTTGATGATCATAGAATCAGCTAGGTTGGAAAAGACCTTTAAGATCAACAGGTCTGACCGTTACCCCAGACTGGTGATCCCCCATCAGTTTCTGGACATCTCCCACTGGTACCAACATCAGACTGGTAGAAGCTGGATGGATTGAGGTTCCCCTCCCCCAGCAACTCTTAGTTTAAAGCTTACTTAGTTAAAGATACTCCATATGCTTTGCCTACAGACAGAGAAGGGTAATTTCACGTCGGGATCCTGCTGTCAATCCCAGCAGAAGCACACACTCATGCAGAGGAGAGCATGGCATGGGGCTATGCAATCCCTACACCAAGTTAAAAGGGGAGACCTGCTGCCCTTCCAGAAGGACAAACCAGCCTGATGTTCAGCTCTGTGCTATTTATCCTGCCTTTCATCCTGGTAATATTCAGTCAGTCTCTTCGATTTCCTTTTATGCAGCTGATGTTAAGACCTGGCTGCCAATCAATAGCCTCCAGCTCAGCCCCCATAAGCATTCACTCCTGCTATTCAACTTTATCTCCCAGCCTGCTTCTTCCTTCCCTTTGCCATTCTCCTCCCATCCTAAAACCCAGAAACTTGAGTGTCAGGGTTTTTTTTAGCTGCCTGCCAGCTTTCCACCTGCTATCATATCACAAAGTTAAAGCAAGTAAGAAGCAGGCTTCCCTCTGTACAGCTTCAGTGACTTCAGCGAGGTCACGTAAGGCTAAATCTCTAGTGAAAGCCAGGCAGAGAACTATGCATCTTTTTCTTCCTGCACTGCGGAAGGTTTTGCAGGGCTGTGATAGCTGTAAAATAAGGCTGACTGTGTCATCATCTACCTGTTGCAAACACCACCTACAGACACAACAGTCCCAAAATTCAGCTACTTCAAAGCATGTCACCAATACTGCCAGTTTTATCAACATGCTCTGCAATGCACGACATTGCCCAGATTTTCAGCTCTGGAGCCATATGATTAAAAGAGAGTCTTTACTTTTGCTGCGGGTGTTTCAGTCTTTTCTTTGCTTGCTCAAAGAATCAAAAATAGAAAGTATCTTATTTATAGTCACCTTATTTGTAGCTCCTTCTAAGGTATGCTGACCTCAGGATTGCCCGGAGCAAAATAGTTGTGTTTAGAACATTGGCATTGGCAAGAAGTATATGTATAACCTATATGACCTATTGATTGTGGCAGTGTCCACCAGCACCTAATGGAGTATATGAGAGGCCAGGCAAGGGACAATGATCCAAACTATTCTCACGCAGAAGAAAAATGCAGCAACAATGCTGTAAGTTTGCAAGCCTGTTCTTCCCAATGGAGCAACACTGCTAGGAGCAGAGCACAGACATGGCAAGCAGCTCAAGATCTACAGCATAAATGATGCCCACTACATGTTCAATAGAAGGCAGAATTGCTTTGTTCAGCTTTCTTCCATCACTGCCAGGTCACTGGACCCTGTTTTAAACAGAGCTCTTAGGCAACTATTTTTAGGTACTTGTGCCAGTGTTATAACCCAGGCTTCAAGTTCAAATTCTGCTTGGGGGCAGGATGCTCATGCAGTAGGACAGCCCTAAGCATCCCCCCTCCTGCTCTGCACCAACCAGACAGTGGAAGGAAACTACCAACCACAGCTGTGAGACTTTTTCCAGTAAATCACAAATTTGAAATAAAAATAACCAGGAAACCAAAACTATTAATGTACTTGGATCAAGTTAGGAAAGAAGGGAAGAGGGCCAAAGAAAGAAATAATAAGTCAGGGAAACATTGGTTTTGACAGCCTCCCAAACCATGTGTTTACCATCTTTCCTTCCTGAACATAAACAACACAGAGGGCAGGAAGGGGAAAAAAAACAGAAAAAGAAATTATAAGAAAACTGTTCTAGAGTAACCCAAACTCGTTCTTTCAAACACACTTTATGTTTTTATTTCAGCTAAAAACAACAAAAAACACTTATTACCTGTACAAACTTTTCCAATATTGAGAACCACTTCTACAATGCAAAAGGCGAAGATTCCTACACAGCCTCAGCTTGGGTTTTGGGGGTTTGAAGCTCACTTCAAGGGCAGAAGCCAGTATCAAAAGGGAACTGCAGTGAGTTCAATACAAACAATATTCAGTCCAATGTTTATTAAAACCTCTAAGTACCAGAAGTAGTTGTAACTGCCCAGGATCTTACCATTTCCATACATCTGCTACTCCCCTCACCCAAGGTCAAGTCTTATTTGGATGGCAATTTTACAACTGAGACATTTATACATACAGACATATATTCCTACTGACAGCAGTTACTAGTCAAGCAAAAAACGTAATGGATAACAGACACAGAGGATAGAAAGGATCTGATTAATCTCCCTACTCAGGCAGAAATCTGATCTAATGAAATTAATTTAAAAAGCTGAGTTTCCAAATAAGGAACTTAACATTTCCTGGTTGTTTGGCACACTCCCCTCAATTTGTCCAACTAGGAAAATAAATAAAAGCAAGTAAGAATACCACAACATTGGGGCCTACACTTCTCATTTTACTACTAGATTGCAGTTTGCTGCTGCTTCTTACAATGTGTCAGCTTAAATGACACAGCTTCTGGCCACTAAACCGCGCAATCAGTTAACATAAAAGCCTCAGAATATCCTCAAGTTAATTACCTGAAGTAAACGTGAGTTTCCTCACTCACTGGAATTTTTCCAGCCAGAAGCTAATTATCATTTTTCATAAACTAAAACATAAGTGGAGGAAGTAAACTGCAAAGAGGTATAAACTAGAAGTGCATAGCATCTTTTTGAGACACACCATATCTGACTGGTGAACTTTTTTCTCCATCTCTATATTAACCAAATACTCACATATTCCTTTCTATCCCACAGGTGATACTTGCCTAGCAGAAAGCAAAGTCAATTCCACTTCCCTCCCCTCAAAGTCCACAAAAACTTAAATCCTCACTTCAGCAACATTAAAGGAACAGCCAAAAATGTGCTTCTGAACAACCTTTTTTAACATATGGGCAAGCAAAACTGTGCAGAGGAGAAAAAGGGCCTTACTACATATTAAAGACTCACCACTGCATCAAGATTTAACAAGGCTCAATTTCACTTGATGCCAAGGTTTTATGTACTGCTTTGCTCTGTGACTGAGAGCAGAAGAGGGATTAGTGAAGACGGGGGAATGCTTAAAGTGTCATCTCCACTATAAAACAGAAGTACACTGACAATGAGCTGGGTGAATGTTCACTGCACCATCAATCTCCATCCCAACTCCTGCTGCCAATTGCACTCTCCAATACTCAGAAGAACTCATTGTCAGCAATCAGCTTAAAAAAAAAAAAAAAAAACCAAAAAGAATTTTTAGAAGTGAGAACTTAAGCATTTGGGTTTCTTCTTCTATATCTTACAGTGGTTTGGATCTTTTTAATTCCTCTCGGATCAAACTTTCAAAGCCCTGTGCACAATCAGGACTGCTAGAATTCCCTCTTCCTCCACAAAGTTATGCCAAGTAAGGTTCTCACACAGCCACACTGCTCAGGGCTAAGGGAAAACACAAAATAGGACTGATCCATACAGAAACTCTAAGGCTAAGTATGACTGCTCCTCTCACGAAGTGGTAGATGTGAAGATGTACCAGAGTCGCCTAGAGTTACACGGAGAATTTCATAATCATGAACCCATATTGGTTAAACATTTGGATTTGTATTCAAACACCTTTTCAATATTCTTTTATGTATGTAATAAGCATGTAAAGTTTGCCACCATGCCTTCTACTTCTGCAGCAGGCTGTGCAGGGGACTTCTCAATAAAACTCCCTTAGTTTAATATAATGCAAAGGTTTTTGACCGTTCCTGGATTGCTCTGCACTACCGACAAGAAACAATGCCGATTTCTGTAAAACTGAGGTAGCATCTCAAAACACAAGTAGTAACTTGCTAAACCAAGTGCCACCCAAGAAAGCCTGTAAAACAGAAGAACGATGAAGCCCTTAAGAATTACTTGCAGCACATGCTTATGATTTAATATTTGTTCAGAGACCTGCATGATTCAAACTGTTGAAAAATGAAGAAACATCAGGACAAAGTCAGCTAGACTTTTCAGTGCTGCACACCAAGAGGCAATGGGAAAAAGAATAAAAAGAAAAAAAAAATGAAAATTAAAAAAAAAAAAGAAAAGAAAAAAATGGGACAGAAGTTTTGCTCAGACTTTGATCATTTGCATGATCAATGAAAGATGTCAGGACCAGAATCCAAATGGAAAGAGAACCCAGCTGGAGGTTAGCACAACTGAAATGAGAAGGAGCATCAGCCCCTCTCTAG
The DNA here is from genome assembly GCA_026283785.1 of Coracopsis vasa. Taxonomy (NCBI): domain Eukaryota; kingdom Metazoa; phylum Chordata; class Aves; order Psittaciformes; family Psittacidae; genus Coracopsis; species Coracopsis vasa. The sequence continues at coordinate 22,780 of JANHGB010042306.1, forward strand.
CATGCCTAATCAGGGACTGCTCTGACTCCTTGCCAGAACAAAGCAATGTGTTATTTGCAATCCCCTCTCCACAATTTTATGTCTTTTTTATTTTTTTTAAGGTTTGAAATTCTCTGTACATCCAAATTAAAACATCCATTTCAAACCCCAGTCCAGCAATTGAGGGTAAGACAATGGAGATGAGCATGGAAGAGGCAATGAAGAAACACAATACCATTAAATCACTTTTCAATGCTTAATGTAACACTCATTGCAGAACAATTTAACGAAAGCCATAACAAACAGTGTTGTCACCACACGGTTTAACACTGCAAGACTGACAGAGACAGACTTTCTGAAGGACTGACAGTATGACATACATTTAAGGTTTATAACCAAATTCTTGGATTTTCAAACCTTTTGGGATACTGTTCATGCTACTCATCATCTGATGATACCAACAGGTTCACAGAATAATTTTTGAAAGCAGGAAGAAAGTAAGCTTTCCTTGTTACTTTTATATTGTCCTAATATTTAAATGAATCAAAATTTATTTGGGGCTTCTGTTTAGTACAATTGAAATACACAAAGCATTTGGATTATTTTTAATAAGTGCATAACAGTGAAAATTTGTGAAAACTAAACTAAATCCTTAATCTTTATCATTGTCATCGGCTATTTATAATTTCCTGAAAGCAGTGAAAACTTTAAGAGTTTCCAGTAAAAGAGAAGGAATACTTGATCAAAAAGTGCATTTAATGAAAATAAAGCAGATTAAACTTCTTTGGTTTCTAGTATTTCAAGCACAGTGATACAACTATCCATGTTCTGTGCTAGCAAAGCCTAACCTCTCACATATATACCAAATTTGATTAGATTACAGACAGCCCATACACTATATCAGATCCTCCAGCAAATGCATTATTTTGCCCCTGCTCCCTGGTCTATAATCCACCCGAAGCTTTTCATAGAGATAATATTACATTCATGGCTTAGGCCTTGACAACTGCACCCATAAATCAATTTTAAATCTTGCATTAATCATCATTCTGCAATCAGTGGCTATTCAGCACAAATTTACATCTCATTTCTGTTGGCCAAACAGCCACATTAGAGCTTTGAAGCTTTTTCAGGCTTAAATGATTACATTCCCCTAATAAACACTGACGTCCTCTCAGTCCAGCTGCCATGAGCTGCATTAATGACATGCCACAGCAGCAGGAGCTATCTGAAGTCAGCCATGCACAATGCCACAAGCAGCAGCCCCCACACCAAACAGATTTTTTTCATTTCCAGTACACTCAGATGAAGAAATCAGAACGCTGCTCTGCCTGGACAGACCCTCTTAGTGAAACTGGCATGCACAGCACGCTCATACATCATGCAATTTATTGCACCTCTACCTAACAGCTCCATTTGCCACCCCTTGAATACATGAGGTTACCAGTAAGAAAACTGGAACAGAGATTTTCTGATTCCCTACATGCTGAGCACCTTACAACTGTCACCAAAACCAAAGCAAGCTGTTGAAACTGAACCCTGTAGAAAACCCACTTTTCCTGCTTGTCAGGCAACTGTAACTTTGTTCACAGCATCACCAGATTGGGCCTTGGCATGCTCTCCTTTGATCACCTCAGAATGAGGCATTACATTTTTAATATTCAACTACAATTCTTTCCTGGCTTTTTTGGTTGCTTTCACTGGTTTGTGTGACAAAGACCATCACACAGGACTACAGTAAGCAGCTAAAAATATGACCAGTTCAGGGCAGATTTTGCATGTTCTTGCCTGCAATCCCTATAGTGAAGCAATCTATCCTGATTGAATGAAGAATAATTATTTAATTAAAGATCCTCAGCAGGATTACATTATTAAGCCAGCATAAAAAGCCTCACATTGATTATATATTCACTTTCAGTTAAGGTCTGAATCAGTATTCCAAGATCGAAAAATGAATGAAGAGAATGCGTTCATTATGACTGTTGTTAAGTACTTACCCACTATAGGTAATAAATTATACATGTGGGTGCTTGTTATGCTTATTCCACAGCACAATGAAACTTCTAGCTACTTTTTATTTGATGGGATTTAATTCCCACCATGCCCAGTTGATATTACTATTTCAATACAGCATCAGAATTACAAAGATGTAGTCTGTTGGACAGAGATGCAACCTGGACCTCAATATTTCTTTAAATCTGGAATTAAAGAAACATGGATGCACTCATTTGTTTACGATGGATGTCCTATATCCTATCCATCACAGAAAAGATACATTTCTGGAAAGGCTCCAGTTTAGAGACACGGAGGTTGTGCAGAAGTGTCAAATGCCTTGCACAAGTCTAGGTAGATGACTTCAGTCATTCTTGCCTTATCCACCAACACCATGATATCTCTGGTTTGTGCAGCTTATGTACATAATGTAGCAAATTGCAGCAACAGCAAGATAAGCCTCATCTGTGGCCTGAATTTCTGGTAAAAACAAGTTTTAAACAAGCTTCAGGACTTTCCCAAAGGAAAGGCACTACTCAGCACAGAAACTATTCCAGGCCTTACACTCACTGTAAAAAAATGGACCGATTTAACTCCTCACACAAACACGAAATTACAAACCCAGTTTCATCATTGTTTAAACAGCTAAATCTGAAATCAATCCCCTCTCAATCTTTGTCTTCTGCAGCTTCAGACTCTTTCAGTGAAAATGGATGCTGAAACTGGATGCATGTTTCACAAAATGTTGAAGCTGGAAAGGAAAAGGATGAATGAATGCACTTTAAAAAAATAAAAGTACAATTCTCAGAACTAATTAGCATAGGAAACAGCATTCTATAGGTTATGTGGTTAATTGACATCATTCTTCTTATCAAAACACATACCCACTGGAAGTTAGACAGCTGAAGAAATGGCACTGTGTTGAAAACTTGCCCCCACAGTGCACAACACAAAGCTATCTAATAATGTGTGCTCTCATCCATAAATTATTGTGCACAAAGAAACTTAAAACAGCAAGCAGTGAAAGAAATTTCATACTAAATAAAGGAGTAGGCCATTTAGGGAAAGAACACAAAACCACTGTTATGCACCTCCATAGCTTCCTTTCACCTGGGGTGCAAGTGACTTAGGACCAAACCCAAAGAACTCTACCACTCATACATACAAAAAAGCAATTTTTACACTTGTGTAGGCTGAAGTAGTCAGAGACAGGCCGTCCAAGCACACAAGTGATTTCAGTGCAGTTTCCTCTGCATCTGCTCAGGGATGCAGAGTCCTAAGATGCTGCAAGATATTTGGCTTTGCAGGTATGAAGATTTTACTTGCACTAAAGCTGATGCTGAGCCAGGACTGAATTCTACCTTTCCTAGGACTTTAGGAGACTCTAGAGTTGTATCTTCCATTGTAACAGGAGCCTGCCTTCCCACCAGAAATGATGAAGTCATATAGTAGCACATTCATCTCCCATGGACTTCGCCTTGTAAAATAACCAAGCACTCAGGTCAATTGACAGCAGAGAATTCAGCACGGCCCTAGCACAGAGTTTCAGGTCATAGGTGCATCTGGCACTGTACCCCAGCTCGTACCTGACACAGCATCCACCTGAATAGCCACTAAGTTTCCCCCTTCAGTTCTATGTGGCTTCCATCACAAGGATGATTTTCTTCTCCTTGTGATCCATTTGCCTCAGAAAGCAAATGAAAAGATAATGCAACACTTCATTATGACCACGTCCAGAAAGCCACTTTCATTTCGAATGGCAACAACTTCAGCTAGGACAAATTGTAAAGATACCATATAAGAGAGTCCACAGCTACTCAAGAGATCAAAAACCTACTTTACAGGACAAAAACCTGTAAAGAGAAAAAAAAAAGAAAAAGTAGTGAAGAAAGGGCAGGGGGATTGGAACTAGATGATCTTAAGGTCCTTTCCAACCCAGACCATTCTATGATTCTATGAAAAGGCTGGGATGTGGATAACTTGCTTGTGGCCTCTATTTGCCTGAAATAGGGTGTGGGAAGGAGAAAGACAGAGATGACTGGTACATACCTGTAAAGTTTACAAGACAAGGTATAGCAACATCCACTGACTGAGAACTGAAGTTTGATCAGTTCAAATCAGGAAGATTAGTTTTTCTTATAACAAGAACAGCTGTTAGCACAAGCTACAAAGGGATATGGTAGACTCATCATAACAGGCTAAATCAAAGAAGAAATCCTTCTCCAGAAGATGCACTGGAGGTCAAATCAAGGTTACAGACCTACTGCAAGGACCCCTGAAAAAGTTTCTATGCTGTACATACCACAGGAGATTCAACTACGCAATATTAACACACCCACTGGCCTTAAATCCTATGAAGCTACAATACCATTACCTTTAATTCACACATTCACAAATCTGTTCTTATTTTTAAGTAATAAGAACTAGCAAATACTATAATGTTGTGCTTTTTTCCAATTGTTTTACTCCACCAGAAAGGAAACACAGTAAGAAACAGTATGTCTAGAATGTTAATGATTCGCAATTAACATATTTGAACAGCAGGGAGTTGCCCAACTTTCTTAATATTATTTTGATTATTTACATATTAACTGTAAAACTAGTTCAGTTTGCAGATTTAAAACTGTGCAGAGCAGAGAAGAAAGGAAATTTGCCAAGTAATAGCGTTGGTCACAGCACTGTGTGTGAAAATATCGTTTTCATTCTATTTTTCTCTTTGCTGCTTTATTTTTGAACAGATAAAATATAGGTTAGGAAAGAAGGAAGGGGACAGTCTTTTTTAAAGACAACAATCAAGACTCTGCTAACTTAGGCTTATTCCCAGATCAAGAAAACACAGGACACCTATGTCACTAGCACCCATTTTGGGTCTCAGGGGCTTGCTTTATTCTTCACCTATGGGGATGCTATGTGGTATTCCAGCAGGGACAGATGCAACAGGGAATTCATCTGGGAAAAGCCCCTTTCACACAAAAAAATCTCAGCGCAGATTCTGGCTTCTGCCAAAGACCCTCTGCAGCACCTGGAGAGATGCACACTCAGCTTCAGCAAGGCCAGCCTCTGCAAACTGCAGTGCTGAGGGAAACATCCCATGTTACTGCTGGAGCAGCTAACCCTGCAAGCAGAAAACCTCAGGACAAGCTCTGTGCTCAAAAGCAGCAGGGAAGAGAGAAGTCCAACAGGTTTACCTGGACTAGTGACATCAAACTAAAAAGCTTTGCAAACACCAAGCAAGGGCTGCTTAACATTCCCTGCTTTCTCTCCAACACCTTCACAGCAAAATCCTTTTACAAATATTATGCAGGCAGCATCATAACCAAATCCCCTGGGGGCTAAAGACATTTGCCAGGTCAATACAGTACAGTAAATCTGTACATTTATATGGCTCTGAGAAACAGGCTCTGCCAGACTTAGTTACTGTGACTCCAAAGGACACAGGTAGCTTCTGTCTTATCTGTACTGCCTGTCCACATCGAGACTACCCCTCTGCGCTAAATATACCAGACTCTGAATAAGCAGCATTTTGAAACTGAATCTACAAGGCTTGGGAAGTTGAGCTTACAGCCTGTGTAATCAGCACAGATATTCAATTATCATTAAAATTAATAAGTAGGACAACAACCAAATCCCTTGATGGGTTTTGATTATCTCAGTCTGGGTATTTATCAATGACTCTGACACACTGAGTCACTGGGCTCTGGCTGATAGGCACAAGTCGCTCCTTAACCCACTGTGGTTTCCTTCACACTGGAAGCATTGTGACATCCAACATCAGGAAAAGACAGGTACCACACAAGCAAGGAGATGGATATCTGAAATTGCGCAAAAAGGTTTGATTTGGTCTGAAATCTATTTCTAAGTGAACTATTCATTTTGTTCCTGTTCAGCAGCTGTACTCTGCCTCACTGTAATTCTGCAGCAGAGCAACTGCAGCCACTGCTTTTTGCAGGGAGGCGCCTACCTGCAGTCACCTACTCCACCACCTAACACCATGTACCAATGACTGCAACTCATTTATTTTCTGATCATCTGACAAGACATCTTCAGTAACTGACAATAACTAGTAATTATTTTCTAAAACTTCATAATTTTTAAGGTGGATTTTCCCAGTACTAGAACTGAAATCATCAGGACTTGTTCAACTATTGTATTAATATCCATATTTTTAAGGAAGCAGAATAAACTTCAGAATTCGCAGAGACATAAAAAGCATACATGCTGCCATTGAAGTTAACTACACAGGAACATTCAGTTATCCACTCTAGCATCAAAATAAAGCAAACAGTAAACCAGAAGGAGATTGTGTAACGAAGTGACTTTATCTCACAGGATTATACTTATGACTTTTATTGCGCAGTCTAGAAGGATTTGCAACAAAGTAAAGCTTGCATTATTGTAATGATTTGTAATCACAACACTGGCTATGATTTATTGGTTTACTATACATTTACATTGCAATCAACTGAAACAGTTTGTGCATTCCCTACAATTCGTAACAGCACTTAAAATTATGTCTTGCAAGGAGGTCGAACAGCTGCCCAGTCAAAGAGTTTGGAGGTTTGAAACTACAGCAAAGCTCTGAAGTGTAAATCTTCCCAATTTTTGAAGAACGTAAAGCTAAAATAAAACAAAACTGCAAAACCCCCAAGGTTTCTGAGCAGAAGATCAAAGGCCATGTTTCTGCTATCCTTTACTGTTGACTGAACCAGGAGCAAGCAATGCTGAGCAGACAGCATACAGAGCAGAAGTTATTTTGATGGCCCTCAACTTCTGGAATGACCCCCAAGCTCCAGCAGGAAACTAGAAGAATCACATCATCAGTGCTGTAACTAGAGTTTGCAGGCTGAATATACAAAGACAACACCCCCTACACACAAACACACACAAAAAATGAGGTCTCAATGAAAAAGGTCACAGAATCACAGAATGGTGTGGGGTGGCACAGACCTTAAAGATCATCTAGTTCCACCCCCCTGCCATGGGCAGGGACACCTTCCACCAGACCTGGCTGCCCAAGGCCCTGTCCAGCCTGGCTTTGAACACGGCCAGGGATTGGGTATTCACAGCTTCCTTGGGCAACCAGCTGCCAGCAGAGGCAGAAGGTGCTCATCTTTCTAAACAACTGGAAGAAAACAGCAAGTCTAAGTCCTGCTTTTCAGAAACAGACCGTTTCCCCACCCCACTTGGTATCTGCTCAGTACAGCTGGGCCTTGGGGACATCATCCCAGCAGGACTGCTCTCTACGAGCAGGACATCTGCATTACAGAGAAACTCAAACACTTAAAATAACCATTAATTCTGAAAGATCTCTTTCAATAAGTAGATATTTAAATTACAAAGTCCTGTCAGCACCTCCTCTCCCACCATGCCCTCAGTCACTGGTTCTTGGTCCAGCTTACAGCCAAAGGCAAGGCAAATGAAGGGCTAACTCAAACAAGAATAACACCAAGCCTGCATCTCTTCCTCACAACCAGAACAGAACTGCAAATGGATTAAACTGTGTACACCAACATCTCAAATCGCATTAAGAAATACTCTGTGCTATCTTCTCCTGCCAACTGCATCTTCTGTACAGCATTACGGACTGTCAATATTACAGGAAGAATCACTGTTGTTACAGGAAGACCTTATTAGGCTAGGGTCAGGTCACTTACCCTAAAATAGTTTTGCTCAAGTCAAATGAGAATTTTTGCAGCATTAAGGCTCAGTCCTTCCCCCACTTCAGAGCCAAAAGTTCTCATCTTTGATACTGCTAGAAAGCATCCCAAGGAGGACAGTTTTCCACAGAAAGCACACATCTTTACAAGCTTCTGGTTTATCTTATTCCAGCACAGTAACAGATCTAGAGGACATTATTTTCTGTGTTTCAATATATAGATAGTTCATACACATGGAAATCGGTAAGATCATAGAATCATGGAATAATTTGGGTTGGAAGGGACCTTCAAAGGTCATCCAGTCCAACACCCCTGCAATGAGCAGGGACATCTTCAACTAGACCAGGTTGCTCAGGACCACTTCAAGCCTGTTCTTGAATGTCTCCAGGGATGGTGCGTCCACCACCTCTCTAGGCAACTTGTGCCAGTGTTTTAACACCCTCACTGTAAAGAATTTTTTCCTGACATCCAGCCTGAATCTCCCCTCTTTAATTTAAAACCATTTCCCCTCATCCTATCACAACAGGGCACTGCTAAAAAGTCCCTCCTCGTTTTTCTTATAGGCCCCTTTTAAGAACTGAAAGGCCACAGGAAGGTCTCCCTGGAAGGGGTCTCCCTCCTTTTTCTTTTCTCCAGGCTGAACAACCCCAGCTCTGTCAGCCTTTCCTCATAGGAGAGGTGTTCCAGGCCTCTGATCATTTTTTGGCCCTCCTCTAGACCTTCTCCAACAGGTCCGTGTCTTTCCTGTACTGAGGACACCAGAGCTGGACACAGGACTGCAGGTGGGGTCTCACCAGAGTAGAGGGACAGAATCACCTCCCTCAACCTCCTGATCACACTTCCTTTGATGCAGCTCAAGATGTGATTTGCCTTCTGGGCTGTGAGTGCACATTGCTGGCTCGTGTTCAATCTTTCATCCACCAGTACCCCCAAGTCCTTCTCCTCAGGGATACTCTCAATCCCTTCATCCTCCAGCCTGTACCAATACCAGGGGTTGCCCCAATCCAGGTGTTCAGGACTTCGACTTGTTGAACCTCATGAGGTTTGCACAGGCCCATTTCTTGAGCTTATCCATGTCTCCCTGGCTGGCATCCCATCCTTCAGGTGTGTCAACTGCACCAGTCAGCTTGGTGTGATCTGCAAACTTTCTGACGGCACACTCAGTCCCACTGTCTATGTTGTTGATGAAGATATGAAAGAGTACTGGTCCCAGTACAGACCTCTGAGGGACACCACTTGTCACTGGTGTCCATCCAGACATAGACCCACTGATTACTACCCTCTGGATGTGATCATCCAGCCAAGTCTTCATCTACTGAACAGTCCACCCATCAAATCCATATCTCTCCAATGTAGAGAGAAGGATGTTGTGAAGTATCATGTCAAAGGCTTTACAGAAGTCCAGATAGACAACATCAAGCCCTTGCTTTGTTCACTGATTCAGTTACCCTATCACAGAAGGCCACCAGGTTGCTCAGGCAGGACTTGCCTTTGGTGAAGCCATGCTGGCTGTCTCAAAATAACTCCCTGTGTTCCATGTGCCTTAGAATATAGCTCATAGAAGAATCTGTTCCATGATCTCCCCAGGCACAGAGGTGAGGCTGACAGGTTGGTAGTTACCACGGTCCTCCTGTCTATCCTTTTTAAAAATTGGTGTGATATTTCCTTTTCCAGTCATCAGGGACTTCACCTGACTTCTATGACTTCTCAAATATCATGGAAAGTGGCTTAGCAACTACATCAGCCAGTTCCCTCAGGACTCTGGGATGGATGTCATCAGGTCTCAAAGATTTCTGTACCTCCAGGTTCCTCAAATAGTCACAAACCTGATCTTCACTTACAGTGGAAGGGATTTTGCTCCCACAGTTTCCACCTTGAAGTTCATCCACTTGAGAGGTGTAGGTAGAGAGCCTGACAGTGAAGACTGACGCAAAAAGTTGTCAAGTACCTTAGCCTTCTCCTTGTCCATCATTATCAGTTTGCCAGCCTTGCTCATCAGGGGGCACACTTTCTCTGACCTTCCTCTTCTGGTTGACATACCTGTACAAGCCCTTGTTATTCTTTGCATCCCTTGCCAAGTTCAGCTCCAGCTGCACCTTGGCCTTCCTGACACCACCACTGCACAACTGGGCAGTGTTAATGCACAGCCCTAAAGGGAAAACAGGCTTTAAGGAATGGATAACTTTTCTAACAATTCAGACACATCTGCTTAAAAATACAATAATTTGATTTTTTTCTACTGTTCAGTTTGTTAAATCAGGAATTTAATGTAATCAAAACAATAGCCTGGCACTTGCTGCAGTAATGAACACGTAAGAGAAATAAGACTATACAAGTTAAATGCTTATCAGAGCATTTTGGCAAGAAACAGGTATCTCATAATACTTCCCTTCTTGGAAAGCAGCAATAGGAGGCAAATCAAGGACTGTGTTGCAGGTGTTCCAGGATAGCCTGACAGCTGCAGCTTTTAGAAAGCCATCAACAATCTCTACTCCTTGCTATCACCACCCTTCTGAAAGCTGTTCCAGAGGTTTCCAGCTCAGCAGGCAATTCCTTGTCCTCCTCCACCAACATGCTGATGCACAGCTCCCACTCTTCTTGGGGGGAAACACACTTGCTTCCTACCAACCCTCAGGGCCTCATCCTGCCCTCTCCTGCAGCTACCTGGCAACATCCATGGATTATTCCATACTAAGATCACACAGGGGCAAGGCGAGGATCAAACTAACATACAAGTGTCATTCACTCCTAACTCTAAATCACTACCACATTACTGATGTGTTTTCAGTAAACCCTCTTGAAGGATCAGCAATTTCCCATTACACATGGAAGAAATAACTGCTCTCTCCCCTAAATACTGACACGTTCCCACAGGACAACAGGGTATTTTTTTTTCTTTCTTTTTTTTTTCATGAGGGGTTTTGTGGGGGCTTTTTTTCTTCCCAAACCTGATCAGGCAGGGGAAGCAGCAGCCAAATCAAGTTCTGCAATTCCTTCATACTCACTGCTCATCCCATGGGGTACAGACAATCTATCACAGCGTCTTGGCAGCATACAATGTCACAGTGATAGGGCAGAGATGACTGATAGTTGGGTGTCACCCATCTTCCCTTCAACAGCACGTCATCATTCATGTTGGGAAGAACCTAAAAACTGGTGAGAGGAGCTGCCACTTTTCTTTGGAGAAGAGTTAACACACAACCTCCAAAAGGATATATTTGGATCCATGTGTACTCTTGGTGCTTACCTTCCATGCTGCTTTGCCATAGTATTTTCAATATTAAAAGTGACCAACCTCATGATTACTACCTCCTTTAGTCAAATCACACTAAATCATATAGCTCTGCGTGCTTTTTCTCCAAAACGAAAGACATCTTAAGGTAAACTAAGACTATAAAACAACAATATTTTGAGGCAAAAAGAGCTTCCAACTGAAATAGTGGCATTTTCTTTCAATAGCCAAAAACCTAGTCCAACTCTCCCCTTTCATGTGTGCACACAGCCTTCACCCACTGAAAACCACCCTGGTTTACAAATGGGCACAGAGAACATGATGCCACCATTTTCAAGCTTTGAAAATCCTAAACCATTCTAATAACTTGGAAAATAGATGAAAGTTTTTCTAACAGTAATAAAAGTTTGGTTGTTGAACAGTTTCTTAAATAGCCACTTATCAGGATTTTGCAGTAAAACAGCAGTCAATCAAAAAGCTCTTCTTGCTGGTTTTAAGCTAGATGACAAGTTTTCAAAACAGCCCTTTAATTTTTATTGTCTTGATTCACTGTGCAATGCACAAGGCAACCACTGGTCCTGAAGACAAAATAGCAGCTTCCATCTTAACACTACTTTCAGGAATTTTACATTTGAAATGTTCTCCTTCTAGACAAACATACCATGTGTTTCCCTTTCCAAAGTTAGCATTCATTTTATATGGGTTTTGAGCTGGCTTCCTGAATGAGTAACATGGAAAGAAAACCAAACAGGACTGCACTCTTGAATTTAGTTATGCCAAAAAAAGTTATTAACCTGAATAAAAAGATATGCTGTCAAATGGGGCAAGAGCAAGGCCAATGCATTTTAAGGCTTATAAAAGGATTATGCAATTAAGTGCTAAGTAACCCTCTGACACATATATTTAGCATATGAAATAGTAATACACTACAAAAATTCATCAACATAAGCTATAAAATCCTAATGCATGTTTTATAAACCCCAATTTGTTGCATATGCATTCTGTAATGATAATATTTTATTCTGCAGAGTTTCAGATTCTCCATGACGGCACTACATTTATACATTTTAATTGTACAGTTACTAACTGTTGGATACAAATACGTCTGAAACTGGCACAAAAATAACAGAGAAAACAATGGATTTAGAAGATAAAGCTCTTCAAAGCTCTTTTATCCCCAAACGTAATTCCTAGGCACTAAAGAAAAAAATAAAAAAGACTTTTTAGCATGAAAGGAGATTATTGTTTACCCAATGAGCCTGTGTGGAGGAACCTAATGATGACAACTGTATTTACAAAGTGATATAGTGAAGGATCAGCCTTCATTTTTTTTCTGTGGTGTACTTTCAAGACCAGGATAGTAATATATTATTCCTGTAATACACTTCTAGCCAAGATAAAGATTAGCTTTATTCTTAATCTTACTAGTATTAATTTATTTTACAGTACCTTAGAGTACTCCAGGCATTTTAGATCTCCTTTAATAAGACCTATGCCTCACCGGACACTGCTACCAAAGAAAAGCTTGATTCATGACAACAGCATACAAACCAAAGGGCAGGTAGCTGAGAGCCCAGGAGGACAAGTTTAAGAGCATTCTCAAATGGAGTGAAAAGATTTAACTTCAGATAGAAGAAAGAACATGAATAAAATTGTGAGGCCATTCAATGAGAACTGTTTTCCAGCAGGAGGTTCTCTGGTTTAAAAGCAGCTACATACCATAGCTGGAAAAGGTGAAAACATCACTTGGTTTATTCCTCCACAAGAGATGAACTCTGTTTGTCCAGAGTAACAGAGATGAATGTCTGACCTTCTGTCAGAGTCCTCCTGTGAAAGAAACACCACATCTGCCCCAAAGATGCACCAGTATAAGGTCCTTTCCATCAAATTTAACCTGAACCAGCTTAGCTGAAACCAATCCTGTTTTTCTTGTCCTACCCGTTACAAACCTGGGCAAGAAGTTATTCCTGTCTTCTCTGCATCCTTCAAAGTGGATGGTTGTGAGTCAGTCCAATACTCTATGCTTCACCCAACTCCATCAGCCTTTCCATACAAGATGTATCTTCCCATTGCAGAACTGATCTCTTTAGATTTGGATTGATATACTCAAGCTCTGTGAAACAAATGCAGCTCTACAAGCATTGGCAAGGCCTCCAACTCAACCAGGGAAATCCACCAATTCAAACAGTAGTCAGCTGGCCTAATTCAGTTCTCTTGGCAATGCCCCTATTCCCATAAACTCCAGCATCTCCAGTCTCACTCAAGGACTTTCAGACTTTGAAACATGAACTCTGCACTGCTTTAAAATGCAGTTTAGTTCAATTACCACAAGGGTCCTGCATAACTACATTATTAGCCTCTGGTGTCTTTTCAGACCCAAAGCTCAACCTCTTTTGTTGTAATTATGCTGCACAATGCAAGCATGCATGAATCACTCTGGCTCACTAAAACAGACAGCATAAATGAAAGAAAACACAAAATCATGGCCCCAAAGGATATAAGCATAAGTGACCATGTAAGCTTATGAAGAACCAAGAGGAGGGTCACAGAGGACAAAAGCTTACATATACACAGATACTGCATCTTACCTTAAGGAATACTAGGGGAAAACAACCCCCCCGTATATTTCCATTCTACTGAACTCAACATCATTCTCCAATTATTCATGTAAAATTCCTTTATTCTGTATGTAACAGAAAATTTTATGTACTACTTTGTTCAGTTTACTTCAAATACATAGATGTGCCATATGTTTCTTACCAACCTGTGCATGCACAAAAGCACATACATATAAGCAAATCAGCCAAATTGTTGGTTTTAAGGATATCATTAATATATTTTTTTCATGTCCTCAGGTAGTAATTATTTCTGTCATGCTCTCTGCTGCAGTATGAATTGCATTCTTGACATGTTTGCAGTACGTGCTGGTTTTGGCTGGGATAGAGTTAATTTTCTTCATAAGTAGCTAGTATGGGGCTATGTTTTGGATTTGTGCTGAAAACAGTGTTGTCAAGACCTTTTCTGCCTCTCTCCCCACCCCAGCAGTGAGTAGGCTGGGGGTGCACAAGAAGCTGGGAGGGGACACAGGCAGGACGGCTGACCCCAGCTGACCAAATGGACATTCCATACTATACAACACCAGGCTCAGCATATAAAGCTGAGGGAAGAAGAAGGAATCAGGGGGATGTTCAGAGTAATGTTGTTTGTTTTCTGAAGTAATGCATGATGGAGCCCTGCTTTGCTGGAGATGGCTGAACACCTGCCTGCCGATGAGAAGTGTGGAATGAATTCCTTGTTTTGCTTTGCTTGCATGTTTGGCTTTTGCGTTACCCATTAATCTGTTATCTCAATCCACAGGTTTTCTTGCTTTTACTCTTCTGGTTCTCTCCCCCATCCCACCACAGGGGAGAGAGCAAGGGGCTGTGTGGGGCTTAGATGCCAGCAGGCTGAAACCACAACATATCCCCAGTTCCTCTTCTGCACTGGTCACAGTCAAGAAGCAGCTTTTGCAAGAGAAAAAAACCCAATCAAACAAACAATTACAGGCTGCCAGAAGTACTGCCCCAAAAATGCCAATTATAATCATAGCTACATGACACAGCTCGATGGTGCCAGGAATCCTCCTTCTCCTTTCACTACCCCGTATCCCTCCCCCTTTATTTTATTCCTGTCCCTGAGGGCAAACACTGCCTTCAATCCAGGCTTCTTGTATAAAAATCTCTATCTGAACTAAGATTGACAGCGAGCAACATGAATCTATTCACAAACCATGCTGAGTAATCTAAACCACTGTTATTTTTAACTTCAAAGAATCACCCTCAAGTACCTGTGCTCAAAAGAATGAGCCAGAAATGCTGCTTGGGGAGGGGAAAAACATCAAATCCACCACTGTCCTTCATAGATGAGAAGCAACTTGCAGAATCAATCTGGGTGAATTTACCCCCTGAGTTTTGGTATTTGTCCTTATTACCCACCAAAAGCAGGAGCAATTGTCTTCTCTCTCACCATTCACACGCCAGAAGTCATCTAGCCCCATTTTCTGCAATGAATAAAGAATCTCCACAGGACCAGGTTTCTTAGTACATGCTTATTTTCCTGTCTGAGCCTAAAAAGAAAATCCCAGCACATGGAGCTGTGCCATGAGCCACAGAACATGGCCAATTCCCCAGGGACCGCAGAGGCTTTCCTGTTCTGTGCTACAGGAAGAGCAGGAAAATCAATGGGAAGTGGAGGAGATTGGATAGGACCCCGTTACACAAAAGCAAAGCAGGTGTGTAGTTTTCTAACTGGGACAGAAAGAGTTCTTCTAAGCTGTAAAGAAGTTTTAAAATACACCCTGAAAGGAGGGAAGGTCTGAAACAAGTAAATCAGTGCTATTAAAGCCACTGGAACAAAAATCAGACGTAATCATTGAATAAATCAAGTCAGCTAAAAGAAAACATTTATTTTAATCAGTTTTGCAATTATCTGGATATTGTTAAAAGTGGTTATGTTTTTACATGGCCAGACCAAATACAACTGAACAGCACAGGCTGATAGGAGATTCCCCCCCTGCTATGGTTTTTCAGGGAGTCAAAATGCATCACTGAGTCTCCTGCCAAAACAAGGGAGGAGATGGGGTGATATAGCCTGCAAACACCCTGGATTTAAGCTTACGTGAGCTTCTGTATGATAAAAATATATGCTTAGCACAAGCAAGTGCAGGCAGTTTCTGTAGGTCAGAGCTAGTCAGTGTCACAGCCATATATAACGCACACCTAAACCTCTGATGTGCCCAATTCAGATAATCCTAAGCAACACTCCAGGAATCTGTCCACAGTTAAAAGACTTTGCAGACCTCTATTTTAATGCATAGCTTTAATAAAAAAGCCTGACTGGCTTTGTTGATGTGTTTGGAAGGCTTCCTACTACTCAAGAGGGACCAGATTTTTCTGATATAGCCTCTGGTAATTCTAATAACCTCCTCCAGGTTAAAATAAACTTCCATGAGCTGCAACACAAAGTCCAGATTGTCCCTTTGGCAGATAATAAAAGGATCAATTCCCAACCTGAGATGAAAAAGTGGCAGCTGACCACAAATCATTGGCAGGGAGAGTCCTTTTTCTGAGCTCCATGGCCATGCAGACCTCACAAAGACTTTGCTCACACTCTTAACAGCTATAACTGCAGGTTTAAGAGCTGACTGCTCAACTACTGCAAGCTGATGAACCCACACAGCCAGAGAAAGCCTCCTGGGGCAGCCAGGAAGCCACACTACCACATTAATCTTTCAGAGCAAAGCAGCAGAAAGAAGAAAGCACCTTCTGCTGCACAAAAGCTGGTTCTTCACACCAGGAGACATTGTTTCAATCCCTGCTTGGCCACAGCGTATTTCAGTCACATTATTTCATTTCCATTGGTCACTCAATGCTCCATATAAAAGGAAGAGGGGGATTTTTCTTACCTTCGATGTGCATGGGGGAAATGAAGGACACCCAGGTTACAGGGATGATGGACAACAAAAAAAACCTACACCAAATAAGCACCTAGCTAAACAAAGCTCTGAAGAGACAACCCTCAGCTAAACTGCTCGTCTCCCTTCCCCTAAAACCCATTACCCACAAGATGAGCTGCTGTACACTGTTTATCAGTAGATATAGGTCTGACCTTGTGGGGACTAAAGCAGCTGCAGTGCTTTATCTGGAGTTACAGACATGAAACAGGTCTACCTCTAAAACTCATCTGCCTGCAGACTAGAGGATCAGTCTTCCTCCCAAACACTGCTGCTTTCATTTCCCAAATTAGATCACATTTTCCCATTATGTTCAGCAAAAATAGAGTGAGCAACAGGCTAAACAAGGGCGGCTGGACCTCCCTGGAGCATGGAATGTCTTAAAGCTTTAATACACAAAAATTACCACGACACACCGCTATGATAAAAATGTAGAGTATGACACCTTCACAAGATGTGCCAAAAGCACTTTTCTGGCTTGACTGGGTATCTTACCCCCATTGGTTTTGGTGGGATTTGTGTTTGGTTGGGGGCGGTTTTATTTGTTTGGTTTTTATAAATGTGGAAATCTGATTTGAAAACCTACCAGCTTGAACCTTTGTAATACACAGATAACTTCTCCCAGGCACTCCCATACAACTATGAAGACTAAATACTTGCTTTCTTTAACAGCAGCTGTGCTCCTGGTTCAATCTCCTACTTGCAGCAGATGTAGTCCTAGGAAAAACACTGTTTCCTTAAGATTCATAATAGAAATCAAGTGGAGAAGCAGCAACACTAGAAGTGTCAAAGGGTACTTCAAAAGTTAATGTATCTTCAGCTGGAAACGTATCACCATTGAATTGCTATCATGCATGACTAGACTCTACAGAATACTGTTACAACAGTAATAAAATATTATGCATCAAAAAGCTTATTTCAGCACATGGTCTGTATCTACACACTATAGTGTTGCAAGGTGTGACACATTATGGTATTTCTGCTCCTTTCCTTGATGCAGACAGATACACAGGCCTTCCAAGATTTTCCCTAACAGGACATCTTGGAATAACAAATTTGCATGATAATACCTCAAAAAAATAGCTGCATATCTCTGATGTCAGTTAAGGATCCCTCGTTTTACAAATTCAAACCCTGAAGTGAGTTACTTTAAACCTTTCTACAAGGTAGACCTTTTTTAAAAACTAAGTAAACAGTGCATGAGTGCAGCATAGCTGACTGCAGAGCAGATAAGGCAGAAAAGTAACTCTGGAAAGTACTTGTAAAATACTGCAACTATATTAGGCAAAAAAACAGGCAATTGGACTGACCTCCTAAATTTTTATGATGTCCCATGAAA
Organism: Coracopsis vasa; assembly: GCA_026283785.1. Classification (NCBI taxonomy): domain Eukaryota; kingdom Metazoa; phylum Chordata; class Aves; order Psittaciformes; family Psittacidae; genus Coracopsis; species Coracopsis vasa. The sequence goes on from JANHGB010042306.1 coordinate 40,470, forward strand.
ACAAAGAAGATTAAGAGGAGATCTCTGGAAATTCAAAACCAACTGCCTGATTCACTTTTTATTTGTGGAAGTTAATTTAAGGAAGGAAAAAAACCAAATCTCCCTATTGAGTAAGTAACCATTCATTTGGCATTCATGAGTGCACTTCCAAGTGCTGTTTGGAAACTGAGCTTGTAAATATAGAAAGGTCTCTCTAAATAATTAAAAGATACAACTGAGGCATTTGCATGGGATATTTAGCTTTACATTTACTCATCTACCTACACAGACTCAGCAGTCTTCTGAACTCATCAGGCCTAGATATTTTAATACTGATATTTCTGTAAGGACATTGGAATATACAGCAACTGTGCTTTACACCATAGGAAAAATACCAACAGGTGTTCAAAACGGAAAAATCTTCTATTAAGAAGTGGACATCAGGATCTTCATAGCGTGCCATGGCACAAACACATGATGCTAGCACACCTAGTACTTGTTATTCTGATGCCCACACATGCAAGGGGAGCAAGCTTAGCTCTCAGCTTTAAATCAATAGATTAAAAAAACAATATTGTTATAGACTTTGACCACAACAGGATTAGAACTTGAACTAAGCTGAGGATAAACTCAGCTCCCCATGTTGCTTTTACATCCCTGCCATGCAGCTTGCCTGAGTGAAGATGCCATTTCTACCACCTTTCATTCACACAGAACATATGGAAAGCCATTGTGTAATTCACTGTGTAAGATGTATATATATATATGCAGGGTTGGCTGTTTTTCATATAAACACTGCCACCATTTTTATGACAATCCAACTGGAGCCCAGGACAATTGTGCAGCCCATTTCAGCTGGTGACTAAAGCTCTGGAATAACACATTCCTGAGAGCTGCTCTGTTGAAGGGCTCAGTCATGCAGCATTTCTGTGTTGGGATGATTTCTCACCTCAGATGGTGCTCATGGCTCCCAGGAACTGACAGGAACACTCAGCACTGTGAATAAGTCAACATTTCAAGACCGTACCAAAGCTCTGTTACAGCACAGCATTGAGGATGCCCTAGCCAAGACGAAGTCACAGCAATGACTGCTCACATGATGTAGTCAGGCCAGGCAGACATAATGGAGGGTATTAATGCATCTAAACTCCAACACTTATTTCAGGTATGAAATTAGGAAGCCAGGTTCTTTCAGTTCTCAGTATAGGTAACGGTAAGGGACAGAGGCTCTTCAAGGTGTTTAAAACTCAGCTCCTGCTCCAGTTTTATCAGCTCTCAGAATTTTATCATGGGCCTGAGAAGTATTTCTGAACTGCCCTGCTTATTTAAATCTAACAGCAGTGTCCCAGGGCCTGTGTTTCAGAAAAAGATTTCCAGGAAATTGTGTTGTACATTTGCCCCAAAGGCCCAAAGAGAGCAGGAATTTATAGTTTAAAAAAATTTAAATAACCTTATGGATTTTCTTGGTGAGGGAAGGAGTGAGGGGGTTGACTTGTGGGGTTTTTTTAATACTTGTGGCTGGCTCCACTGCATAAATAAATCAATCCCCTAGCCACACAGCTCCATTTTTCCAGTCACAGCTTGTTGTTTTATTTTTCTCCCTCCATTGCTGACAAACCACTCCAGGGAGTTTTTAAACCCAGTAGTCTACTTTCCAAATGGAAACGATTAGTATAATTTGCAAGAGAGAAAGCAAACAACAACAGAGACTTACCCCATTTTTTGGGTAGGCTATCCATCCTAGATCCCCCATTACCGTCCGTGAGTCCAGTAAATTCACTGAAAATAAGAGGAAAAAAATGTTAAAGATGAGTGGATTACAACATTCAATAAATATTTCAAGGTTTAGGTGGCTAGGGTAAACAAACTACTTAAAATTAACCAAGAAAGTTGGATTTTTGTAAAGCAGAATAACAATGCTACAACTCCTCTAACAATGAGGTCATACACTGAAAACAGTTTTATGTACGCATTACTTTATTCCATTGAGATCTGCCACTGAAACCAAGTTGCAAATGCACTAAACTCTTGTAAGATCCAGATCCTTCCCATTCCTAGGATCTAGTCTTCTGTGGGTAATAAATACATAATGTATACTGTGTGTTTATGTGCATATGTAAGACATACAGTACATAGCTGTACATACAAACATTTATGCAGGTTCACACATACATTTCTTCTAAGGTAGCACATGTTTGTAGCATAAACAGGCCTTGAAGACAAAATGAAACACGAAACAACAGATGCAGAGTTTCCAGATTATCATTAATTCAAAGTATTTTACGTGCAGGTATTATAGTATTACTGTTATCAGGAATCTATTCTTTTCTATCTCCCACATTTTTCCCCATGTCTTTGACAACTTCATTATAAGGTATCCAAGGGATAATTTTTTCCACACACACACAAATTTGGAGGAGTTTTAAAACACATAAGCAATCAGCAATTTATATTAAGCAGCAAAAAAAAAATTCCTAAGCTTTTAACATTTCCCCCCCCCCTCATTTTACCCGAAATACTGAGTAAAAAGCATGAACTAAATCTACAAACACTTAACTCAGCTAAGAAAAATTATAGGAGCTTCTGGTGCTGAACTTTCACCTCCTGTATTTAGGGTTTTAAATCTCAAAGTAAAAAGCTTCTCTCTGCATTAACAGCTGTCATCCAAAATCTCAACCTATGAAGAACTTTCTTCTACTTTAGAAGCACACTTCCTTGTCTTTGGATTACAATGCTCACTTCCCACAGTATATTTGTCTGTGCGATACCTCACTTTTTGTACTCGGGTCCTTCCTGAAAATGAAGTGATTTCCCTGGGTTTTCAATTCTTGATCTTCTCCTTGTTCTTTAAAAATCCCACTGGAAGACTTCCCAGTTGGACTTTCAAGACTTCCTAGCCCACGATGATCTAGCCCAAGAAAAAGCCTGAAACAGATGGAGGAGGCGCTGTGCTCACTCCTTTTAGAAACGCAACCATGTAGGTACTTAAACATTTCTATAAAGCAGAAAAAAACAGGTTGCTTGCACAAGAATAAATGATGCGAGTATCATAACCCTCACCACTAACATTCTTTATCAGGCTGATTTGCTGCCACTGCACATCAAAATACATCAACAGAAACGGCTACGAAGTATACAGAGTCTACCTTACACCAGCCCAGGTCACCCCACTGCGGGGAACTGCAGAAAAAATTACCAATGCTGCCATATAAGTTCCTCAGATATCAGGATTACACTGTTTCCAGAGAAACAGTAAGAAAACCCAGAAGTACCTATACTAAAAGATATGTTCCTTTAAAATCTTAAATATAATATTAAATGATATAAATATAAATAATACTAAATATAAATTTTTTAAATTATTAAACAATAGCTTTGGTTAAAAAAATTTAAAAAAACCCAAAAACACCACAATAAAGTTCTCTGAGTCAGTTTGGTCTTCATCATTGTACCCATACTGAAGGCTGACTGCTATAATCCCTCGTACACAAAACCAGCCCAAGACACAAAAATATAACAGGTAGAAAAACAAACAGTTCTCAGCTCTGGCATCAAATACCGATCTTAAAGAGTTGTCTATCCAGACATTCTCACAATGTATGCAAGTATTACTACAGGACACTACCATAAGGCATATAGATGTTCTACCTAGCCAAGTACATTTTCATTAAGTTGAGCAAAAACATTTGGTAGCTCAGGGTTTTCATGCCTGGAATGCTTTCTCCTGCCAAAACAGAAAACAGTTGGGAGCTGGCAACATTACCAATCTACAGGACATTTGGTGGAAGCAATACTTAGAGACCACAATGAACTATATTCACAGTAAGCAAACATACAATTAGGTGGCTTTCCACCTCACAGCCCAGGCAAAATAAATGCATTCCTATTATCTACCACTAGATGTGTCACCCAGCGCTGGGCAGCCTTCCTCCTCCCAAAGTCTTGAAGAAAAATGCACATTAATTTCTCCTGTTCCAGTTGAAGTCAAGCACTAGTATCCAAGTGCTCCTGAACCACACTGCAGTTTCTTTTCAATAGGATAAAAAAAATTATCTTAACATATTCTTCACAATAGGACACACATAAATAACATGTCCTGTATTATAACTGTATGCTATCTTAAAAAGCAAGAGACAGGAGTGTGATTGCCAAACTGGCAGGTTTACTCAAATTCCTTCTATTACAGTCACTGTAATTAAACTGTGCAGAACAATATATTCCTGTCATAAGTTGCAATGGATTCAAAACAAGTATTGATCTACATTGTACAACTTAATTAAAACTTTTCCTGGAGATGCTACTAATGAATGTAATTAGATGGTGCGTTTGATGCCACAAACTTCTTCACAACATGCTAATTAAAGAAAAGAAGAAAAAATGTTTTATTCAAACATCAGATCATAAGCATAACAAGATACAACTAAATATTGTATTATCTTGCTATCAATGACAATTTTAAAATTGCAGTTATTAACTTCAATTTCAAAATAATTTTCTGCATGTGAAAAGATAATACAACCCATTCAGCTCTAACTCAAGTCAGCGAGAATCTTCCTACCGGTGAGTCAGACAGCAGAACTGAATATTAAATCTCCATTTAGAAAAGACTTAATTCCTCCCTTATTTTAGTAGAATTATGCATAGAATAAAAATAAATAGGAGAGGACTGGATACACCTTTTGACAGGTGTGGCACAGTAACCCAAAATTCACATACCAGAAAGACAAAAAGCAACAAGTGACTTCAAGCTCCCCCTGTGCTCAGGCTGCTCTGCAATGGAGGGGCTCCTAGCACAGCCCACACAACTCTGGGGGGCTAAGTCTGTTCCATATGCTTCTGCCCAGGACTGCTTTCACAGTATATCTTCTAAAATACCACACTACATTGATCTGCCAGGAATATATTTAGCCAGTAGTTATTCTACATTGCCTGAAAGGATCATGTGCATTTGTGATGTGAGAATGCCCAAAATTCTGATATAAACACAAATTACCACTGCTCCCTCTAGATACAAGGTATCTGCATCTTTTCCATCAGTATCCTAACCCAGTTATTGCCAGTACATCTGTCCATTACTTGCATCATTGCCAGGTCCCAGTCCCATCTTGATTCAGCCTTGAATCAGGCTAGTGTTCCGGCATCCCCTCTACAAAAGGCATGGCTCCTCTAATGGCCCAGCTGCAAGAGCTCTCCACACAGGGTGATGGTGCTACCAATACTTTTGGGACACACAGGCAGCCTTTCCATCCCGCCCTGCCAGAGAGGCCACCAGCACACAGTCCCGCTACACAAGTCCATACAGGCTCGGCACAAACTCTCTTCCCACCACCTTCTAGCCTAGCACAAACAACATTTTTGCTGAAATAATTAAGAAAAATGCAGATTGGCCAGGTTGGGGAAGAAATGGTGGGAAAACAGCAGGTAAAATAGGTACCTGCAACACAGACGAAACCATTTTAGCAGAGACTTTATAGAATGGTTGCCACCATCCCAAAAAAATCATAGAATCATAGAATAATTAGGGTTAGAAAGGACCTTATGATCATCAAGTTCCAACCTCCCTGCCATGGGCAGGGACACCTCACACTAAACCATGTCACCCAAGACTCTGTCCAACCTGGCCTTGAACACCACCAGGGATGGAGCATTCACAGCTTCACTGGGCAACCCATTCCAGTGCCTCACCACCCTGACAGTAAAGAACTTCTTCCTTATATCCAATCTAAAATGTTTTATGTTTTCCAGCAGTTCCTGCTGCTACATAATCACACCAAAGTGGTTTATAAATGAAAATTCAAGTTATTCCAAATACTGGTCTTATTTAAAAACAAAAATATAATCTCTCTCCAGCACCTAAAAGGAGGAAAATAGCAGCTACATTGGGGACAAGCACCCAACTTTCTGATATCGCTGTGTAGCAAGGCCACAAGGATCACTGCTCTTGGGAAGATGGGAGATCACCAGACTGGAAAGAAAAGCATCTTCTCAGCCAGGGCTATCGGAGACAACCACAGAACCCTGCACAGCTTCCTCCTGATCAAGACCTGGACAGAATGTTTTCCTAATTCTAAAGGGAAAGAATTCATTTGAATTGTTGTGGTAGGTACAAAAGCTGTTGATTCTACAATGTCCTCTCTGCTTTTTTAAGGTACTAAAGAAGAGGACAGCCCAAACCAGCAAAAACTGTGTGTCTGTTTTGTAATTTATTTTGGTTCTTGGTGACTTTTCTTTCTGGCACACCAATGCTCCTTGCTTCTGACTGTCACAGTTTCAAATGAACTTCTGATTGAGCCTTTAGGTTCATCAAGGGTTCATCAATCCCTCAGTAGCACATCAAGAGGAGATGCATTGGCCACCTGGATCACAGATTCATGCATGTACAATACCAACATACCAGTACTTTGCTGCTAGGCTATTTAAAACTTTGATGCTCTTCTCAGTGTGAGATGCAAGAGCAGTTAACAAAGGAAAAGCTCTCTCCTCTGACCAAATCAAAAACCCTTTTCCTGCTGGTTAGGTATCAGTCCACGTCCCAACCTGGCAGGCACAGCTTCCCCACATTGTACAAAGATCACTGAACTAAGCCAAGCAAAAAGTTGATATGATGCCTCCTTTTCTACTCAGCTGACTTTGGAGGCTGAAGACACAGCATGTATTACTATTTTTGTCTTCCCAATGCTACTATTTCTTGGGAAGAAAAGCTTTTCAATGGTCCCAGAGGATGCAACTGAAGTGGTCATGGTCCATTTTTCCTATTTCCCAACCAGGCCTTTACACTCAAGGATTAACAAAGTCCTCATACAGCAATTACATGCCCTTTGCTTCACACAGGTATCATGCAATTACATATGCTGTGGTTGCATCTGTCTTTGTCCCAACTTGGTTAAAGATGTGGCTAAATCTGATATGGGCAGTGCCGTGCCTCTCAGTAGATATCCAGAGCTCAGCTATAGCAGAAGCAGGTGCAGCAGTTTACACCACCAGAAAGCCTGCTCTCACAATGTATGTATTCCACCCTGCCTTTACAAACCATTTTGCAACTGTGTTGGCAGCTCAGGAATTTAATTGCAAGTCTCATGATATTGGGTGGTGGTTTTAATGAAAACTCCAGCTCTTGGGGAGCGCAGGAATCTCAGCTTTCATTTAAAACCAATTAAGTCTCCTAATTGCAGCAGCAACCCGAGAACACCAAGCAAGAAAGTCCTAAAGGATGAAATCTGAAGGTAAATAAAAAGACCCTGCTCCTTCCCTGCACAGTTTTTGTATAAGAGAATGCTCCCAGGATTTTCAAACAGATGACACAGGAGGCCCGAGTCCTATGTACAAAGCTTCAGTTCAGAAATACTAACATAGTACAATGGGCTGGCAGGGAGAGAAGATAACAATTGCTTTAAGCATTAGCAGTGACTTATTTTTATACTAATAATAAGATAAAAGCACTTTCACCATAGCTTGGAAGAGGTAAACACATACATTGATAGCAGCCATTAGGAACAGGGTGACACAAGGCAGTTTAACAGCCAGCTAGAATTACCAATTGCATCCCTTTAGCGTTTATTTATCACCAGGGTGTGAATTCAGCAGGGTTCAGGGATTACAGGGCAGCTCTGGAGTATATCTGGAATAGAAGAAAAACACAGCTGAAGTTTTAAACAAAACTAGAGCATTGTGAGTTATGTTGAGTTTAGCTCTGAAAATCAGCATCACAGCCTTTCCCAAATCTTGGAGCCTAGGAGCCGGAATGGAATAAAGCCTGCAATATTTACAGTGTGGTGGGAAAGGCTATGTCTGTTTTCACAAATCCAGCTGGCTTGCAGAGGAAGGGAATAAGGCTAGCCAGAGTATTCTATCTCGTATTCTGACTGTAAATGATGATGCTTCTCACTATTCTCTGGATATTAAATTCAAGTTGAAAAAAGCAGCTTTCCTTATGTTTACACACCCACACAGTTAATTGGAAGTAAAAAGTATGTCTGTTTATGGCCAGAAGTGCTACCCCTGTTTGGGAGAAACAGGTTATTGTGCAAAATTCATGTAATTGGTTTCCATAGCCCAAAGCAAATCAGCAACAATTTCTTATAGCAGAGGAGCAGATTTATACTGAAGTGTCCCTTGAAATTTCTCATTCAAAAGCTGATGGTTCTAATGACTGCCTTCAAATTGCTATCAGTAAATGCCTACGCAAAAATGAAATTCAGTGTGCAATTTGGCAAGCAGCTGTACGTTCACAGCCTTCAGCGACTAGTCTAATCTGGGCTCTAATTCCTCTTTGTGTAGATTTGTAACATACACAGGCTTGAGCTTAATAAGGCCATTAGCACAAGTACATTTACTCAGGCCCATAAGCACTTGCAGAATGAGATCCTGTTCATAGTCAGCTGGAACTCGGCCAGCCCCATCCCTGACCAGTGTTGTATAGGAGAAAAGGCTACTTGCCTTTTTGCTCCTTCCCAACAGGTTTCGTATTGACCCCCATGGTAAAGACACACAATGGGCTTGAACCAAACCATCTCAGGGCAGCCCTGTCAGAGACACAAACCTCAGGTCCTGGATAAGCCCAGTCCATGCCTGGATGGCTGCATTAAGGCAAAATAGGGACCCACTCACAAAGCCTGGGAGGGTCTCCTTTTCCCAGAGCAACTAGTATTTATACTGATCCTTCCCAATGGGATGGCAGTGCAGGAGTGAATTGCCTGCTATTTCATTCCCCCTTCACTTGTGGATGAGCCTTCTGAATTCCAAGTGAGGGACTGCCTCTGATTAAAGTGAATCTAATGAGTGTGTTCATGAGACGTTTTGACCAACAAACCATTTTCCCTGTCAGACCCAGATGCACCAATGATGATAACTCAAATGTTTGGAGTCAAATGGCTTTGGAAAGCTTTTCTGCCATTACACTTTGTGAATGTCAACAGGTCTAGCAAAGTGCAAGCAAACACTAACGGCAGTACTTTCTGCATCTCCTTTTCCCACCAGAGAAGTCTATGTAACATTGGCTGGCAGGTCTACCCCAGAGAAGGATGAACGAAGGTGCTGTATATCATGATTTGCACTATAACGAGTTTATCTTTGTTTCTCCATTAAAAACAGGTAGCAAAAGATACCACTATGAGTTAAACACTTCATTGGTTTCTTTCTGAAATAAGAAATCTCCCTGAAATATTGAGGTGTATAAAAAGTGATAATATCTTTCCAGAGTAACTAATAATATTACCATTAAAAGAATATTCAGAACAACACCATCAAACCCCCAAAAAACCCTATTTTAGAACCACAACTCATTGAAGTAAATAAGTGAATACAAATCTTGACTTTCAGTCTGGTTTTCAACCTGTTGTTTTCTGGACAGGAGACCCAAAATTCCTCTTTGTACTCCTGTGGGAAAGCCCAGGAGCTTGTCACTACTGTCTCCTTTAGCCTGCATCATCCAGAGGTCTGTACAGCTTTGATTTACACAAGCTAGAACTGGCTGGTTTTGCTGCGTGGACCCTTTTGTCCATCTTCAAATCGAGACAGCGTGGCATCTGTGCTTAGCACAAAGCAACAAAACAGGTAAGGATTGCTCAGATACTGTGTGTCAAACTACCATCCACCACTCAGCTTTCCTATTTCTACAAGTGTGGCCATACTGCCTCCTTCCCTGGCTCCCCCTCTGTTTACTATTTCCTTCCCAGGGGGATATCAGGTGGAAAACATGAAGAAAGCAGAAAAGGAGAATGAGCAAAGGCACAGCACAGATCGCACGTGTGCTTAAGGCCCCTGAACTGTTCTGCAAAGAGGAAGGAGGAAGGGGGGGATAGGGAAAGAAAACCCGGGACGCAGCAAGAGGCAGAATAACTGAATGGAAAAACACAGAGCAGCTGGATTTGCTGGAGAAAGGAATGAGGGAACAAACTGAAAAATAGCCCCAAACAGCAGGTCCTGGAGGAGTTTCTTAGAAACTTGAGCAAACTAAATAGCAATATGAAAACAGTGTAAGCAAAGCAGCAGGGTAAACAGGCAGAGCTACAGTGAGAGAACACAGATGATATCAAAAAAATCACAATGTTCTTGCTGAAGGAAAATAACAAAGACTGTTGAAAAGCAATTTCAGTTCAGCGCAGTACTCACTGAAACCACTGGAAGCTTTTGCTTTGTCTTAAATAGCCAATATACCAGATCCTCAGCCCTTAAGCAACTAATTATGGGATGAACTAGTCATGCAGACAGCCATGGGATGCTCTTATGCTCTTTAGCAATGCAAAAATCATCCATAAAGTAGAATATAAGATGCATCATTCATGCCAATCACAGCATTTATTCACATGATAAAAACTGGCCCAAACCTACATTGTAGTCAGGAAATTAAAAGTTGGAATCAATGCCCTCACAAACAATAAGATTTGCTGCAGGGAAGGAAAACATCAGAGAAATCCAGGCTCTCTCTGGCACTGTGGTGATAGGGGGGCATTTCTCTTTTGTTATACCTCCAGTACATGTCTATACAAAGCAGGCATCTGATAGATGAGCTGCTTGGCAACTGCTGGCAGGCAGATGAAGAACCATGCAGTGCTGTATTGGTGAGGGCTGGAAACATGCAGGAAGCACTGTTACTCTTCAGTAGCCATCCCTGCTTTGGCTTAATTGTGTACAAGCAAAACCTTTCAGATGAGTAACCTTCCTCAGGTACCTTCTGCCTAAGGTGACCAGGAGGTTTTTCTCACCCCCTCATAGCACCTATCCTTATCTGCAATAAGAAAGGCCTAAGACAGACAGGAAGTTTTGCTAAACTATAAGTTTTTGCAAAGGGAGAAACCGGAGCTGGACAGGGGAGAGAAAACATAACAAAAGCTTGTGGGTCAAGATAAGGACAGAGAGAGATCACTCAGCAGTTACTGTCATGGGCAAAACAGACTTGCTTTGGGGAAATTAGTTTAATTTATAACCAATCAAATCAGAGAAGGGTAATGGGAAAATAAAACTCAAATCTTAAAACACCTTTTCCCCCCCAACTCTTATTCCCAGGGTTAACTTTACTCCTGATGTAATGTACCTCCTCTCCTCCAGCAGTGCAAGGATATGGGGAATGGTGGTTGTGGTCAGTTCATCACACGTTGTCTCTGCTGCTCCTTCCTCCTCATGGCAGGACTCCTCATGAGAGGACTCCTCACACTTCCCCTCCTCTAGCGTGAGGTCCCTCCCATAGCAGACAGTCCTCCATGGACTTCTCCAATGTGAGTCCTTCCCAAGGGCTGCAGGTGGAGACCTGCTCCACCATGGACCTCCATGGGCTGCAGGTGGAGACCTGCTCCACCGTGGACCTCCATGGGCTGCAGGTGGAGATCTGCTCCATTATGGACCTCAATGGGCTGCAGGGGCACAGCTGCCTCATCATGGGCTGCACCATGGGCTGAGGGGAATCTCTGCTCCAGCACCTGAAACACCTCCTCCCTCCTCCTTCATTGACCTTGGTGTCTGCAGAGCTGTTCTTCTCACATATTCTCACTCCTCTCTCCAGCTGCAGTTGCACAAGGGGTTTTCCCCTTCTTAAATATGTTATGCCAGAGGCACTACCATCACTGATGACCTCCAAGGTCTGCCTTGGAGCCTGCTGGCATTGGCTGCATTGGACATGGGGGAAGCTTCTAGCAGCTTCTCACACAAGCCACTCCTGTAGCCCCCCTGCTACAAAACCTTGCCATACAAACCCAATACATGGATCACAACCTCGATCAGCCAGGAGGGCCCCATCTGGCCACACTACTCACCTCCTCTCAGTGCCATACACCTCACTGCCTGCTCTTGAGAGAGCTTTGGGGGTGCACGATACCCCCAGTACAAAAAGTAGAATTGGAAATCAGATCCCAGGTTGAATGTTTTCTATCACTGCTGTTGCAGTCTTATTTATAAAAGAGTTTTAAAACCCTTTGCCTTGAGATTTCACAAACAACAAATGCATTTTCAATGATACAATAAGAGAAACCCTCAAGTTCTTCCAGAGCCAGAGAAATTGATAGACTTTTCCATGGTCCGCGGGACCTTCACCCTCATTAAGGTCAAGCCAAATTACCTTACGAATAATTCAGCTACAACCCACAGCTCCTTGATTCTGAACTGATAGATTATGCAGCCATTAATCAGCTCAAGGTCTGCTTCTGCTTTTGACATTCAGAAGGTAACCTTACTCCATGCTGGTCCTTTGATTGAGTTCCTCAGATACATTCATACTCAGAAAAACAAATCTCATTCCCTGCTAAACATTGATGATTCCTCATGTTTCGTGAAAGACTGAATTCACCCTTTAATAAATTTGTTTGTAATGCACCAATTTCATTTTGCCTACTCCCAAGGAAGCAGATTTCTATTCGATGGGCTAGAAGACGCGAGATATTATATATCACTGTACGTCTGCGCCTGTAGTTAGCTGCAGAGCCATGAATTTGGGAGACAGTAACTGATCTTCAGTTAATTTCCTGGAAAGTCTGAAAACTTTGTCCTGGGTGATCGCTGACAAAGATACAACCACAATAAAATAACCCGAGATGGCCAAACCCAATTTAATAGTTCTCATAAAGGTCATTTTTATCAGAGCTCTGCAGGACTTCATTCACTGGTACAGTATCACTCCCTCCATGTAACTGTGATAGTGAAAATGCACTTTTATACCCTGCTCTGGTTTATTTTTGGCTAGGATTCCTATAGCTGTGTTTAGCTCTCAGATCCATATCTTTAATAGCAACTACCTGTATTTCCAAGGGCTGAATTTCACCCAGTGAGGATGTCCAGTGAGGTTTAATTTTGACAGATGGATTTAAGTGCGTGGCCTTATCCTTCACCGCGTGCTTCAGCTCCCAATGGATGGTGGGTATACTCTTGAAATAAAGCTCTGGCTTCCCATTACTGTCATAAAGCAAGCTGCAGAACCATCCTTTCTTCATTTGTCTTAATTATAAATATATCTTCTCGCTCATGAAAAAAAGAGAACTCCTTATCATAAGTGATTAATGAACTTGCAGGCTCTCCTGCAGATACAGTCAATAGCCTTCCCGAGGTCCTTATGCTGAAAGTCCTGCTTCAAGTACTGCTTATTTACACGGTATCTACATTAGCTATCAGTTAGATACAGCTTTGGTTGTTTTAATCACTTTCCCATCTAACTGACATCAAACCTTGAATTAGCCTGCAGAACATCAGGTCCAAGGCTTGCAGCACTGGTAAGGGCATGATTTTGAGGCAGCTGTTGAGAAAACCTTTGTTAGAGACCCCCAAAATACACAAGCATCATGGATCAGCAGGGCACCATGTCCATTGAACTGTCTCATCCTGCAGCCAGGAAAGGAAGAGGGCACACTAAAGGATCAAGTTTGCATGCAATTACCTTCCTATTGAACACCAATACAGGAAATCAGAATTAATTACAGCTTTCCCTATTACAGCCCCAAAAAACTCTATTAACCACCTCCCTCTCTTTACTTAGTACTATTTTGCATAAATACATCGAGCTATCAGGTGAATCAACCCCCACATCTTGGCTTGGCACATTTGACTGTTCTTAGATTGAAAGATATGCTACAAAAAGCACTTATTTGTCAACTTGGGTTAGGTTTGTGCATACAGTGAGCTCAGCATGTAGAAGGGTTTGTTTTAAATACTATTTTATTTTAAATTACCCTTTTATATTAAATACTACTTTAAAATGCCCACAGTGCTGTCCTGCATACTTGTGCATGAGTTACAACAAACCAGGCAGCATGCGGCAGGGCACCTTTTACTGCTGAGTGGGTCAGTGAAATGAAAGCCTTCGGTTTCATCTGCTGCCCCTTGCATTACCAAATGTTGTGATCTTTACATTAAACCTGAAATATCTGACACAAAGAGGGGGTTTAGGTATTTTCTAAAGGACCAACTTTCTGCAGGACATAAGGAAAATATTTGATAGATACTTCACGTACTGGGTTAAAGTGTTTTATATGAAGAACCCAAAAATAGTATTTCAGTTTTTCGTTTCTTAACAAACATTTCTTGTTCTGTTTGACTTGAAGAAACCAGTATATAAGCAAGACCTTTATACTAACCCCAGCTGTTTCCTCTTCCTTTTTATGGGAAACTCTCATAATAACAAGTGAAACATTGCTATTTGATTCTTACCTTACTCCAATTAGTCTTTTCCTTATTAGATCCAGCTCTAGCCCCATGAGACCCTTATTGTCTTCTAAAAATACACCTCACACAACTCATTGTAGGGAAAAATTCAGGCTTTTAAAGGTAAAACCAGAAGACAAAGAACAACAATAAAAACAGGAGTGAGAAGAAGAAAGAGTTTGCTATTCTGAATTTTTTGTTATTTTGGGTTTGGCTGTTTTCTCTTTTTATTAAATGAAACCCTTATCATTCCTGAGGGGAACCAGAGG
>JANHGB010042307.1:0-15902 GCA_026283785.1 Coracopsis vasa
ATACAGAAGGAGGTGCTTGATTTTTATTTATTTTGTTTTCCTTCATGTAAAATGCCTTCAGGTGTACAAGCCATCACTGCCTCTCACTATAACTGTAAGAGCCCAGACTTGTGAGGGCTGCTCATGCCAGAGGAGGCCCACAGCCACTGAGGAGCTTTCTAGTAAACCAAGCCCTGACTGCAAAGCAAAGGGCTTGCAGAGCCGAGTTACTGGAATCTATTACTCCTGCATTAGTCAGCATATATGAATACATCCTCTTGCTTCATTAAACTTTAATTGGAGTACATGTGAATAGGTTTTGCTGGTTACTTAATCAAAGGGAATCAAAGTACAAGGTGTTCACATAAAAAGCTAGAAAGCAACATCCTTTCTAGCTTTCTTTCGTATTTTTTAAGCATCCATTGTTGATTTCTTCAGGTCAGTTGACATTATGGGGCTGCTGCAAAGAACCATGAAAAGCAGCCACAAAGTGCAAATAAAGCACTTTGGAGGGAAAATGAACACAGATCATTAACCCTGCATTCCTCATTATTATCCAGACAAATATTAAATGCAAAATCCCAGAGCAGCTGTTGCATTAGCTAGCTGATTGGTAGCGCTAAACACGATTGCTTTGCTGCTGTGTGTCATGCATGTTTGGGCTGGACTGTCTGGAGTTTCATTATTTTAAGTGTCCTTAGGTACTCTGAAACCACAGCAGATTTGAACCTATAAAAAAAAAAATCCCACTTGTAAACTTGGATTTCCTCAGTAATAGCCTTCTCTTGTACTGCAACACAGACGCTTATTTGTTCACACACACTTTCCTTGAGCTTAGAGAAACTTTGCATGCACTTTCTTGCCTGCCTAGAACAGGACAACCATCTCCAGAACTCCTTCCTTAGTACAACCGGGAACTGTATGACTGGATTCTCAGCTTCCATAAAACCCCTACAGTTAGCTTGAAACAGCTTGAAACAACTTCTAGCAGGTTATACAGGCTGAAAAATCTACCAGTAGAGCAACTGCAATCTGCAAGAGGCACAGCTGGGAATGGGAGCTTGGTGCATGGCTGCGTGAGAAACAAAAAGCAGCTATGTTGGTCTGCACAGCACTGTTTGCTAAGTGAAACAAACAAAAAAGAAATTAAAAAACTGCAGCAATTTAAAACCACAACAAAGAACTGAAGGGACTGCTCCTGCACACTTGCTCAGAAATGCATATATTCTGTACAGTGATATGTTCTGACAGCCTGGGGCTCTGACACACTTTCTATGGCAATGTCCTAATATTAGAAAAATTTGGTCACAAGCTAAAAATGTAACAGAAATAGCATAGGATCGTAAGTTACCAGTTGAGTCAGAACTCAATTTGCTACATGAATTTTATACAATTTTACTCTTTATCAAGAAAAAAAAAAAAAAGAAGTCAACCACACATCACACTGGGTTTGCTTCTGTCATCACTTATGAAGACAAATGAGCCTTTGCAGGGGGCAGAAAAGTCACTCAAAATGGCAAAATTCATAGAATCACAGAATCATTTGGGTTGGAAAGGACCTTAAGATCACTTAGTTCCAATCCCCTGCCAAGGGCAGGGGTATCTTCCACTAGCCCAGGTTGCTCAAAGCCCTGTCCAATCCAGCCTTTAACAGTGTGAGGGATGGAGCATTTATCACTTCCTTGGGCAGCCTGTTCCAGTGCCTCACCACCCTCGCAGTACAGAACTTCTTCCTTATAGCTAACCTGAACTTCCCCTTTCTAACCCATTAGCCCTTGTTTTATTGATACAGTCCCTGATGAAGAGTCCCTCTCCAGCATCCTTGTAGGCACCCTTCAAATCAATCTGTAAGGAAAGAAAGGACACAGATCCCCTCACAGACCACAGTCATGCATGTAGCAAGCCCTTCACTAACATCACAGCCCCTCTGCCTACGAGCTTTGGTGGAGTTCTCTATCCGAAGTCTAGGGATGATGATGGGAGAGTACCTGGTAGCACAGCAGCAGAATTCCCAGGAACCTGAGGTGTGCAATGCAGTCTTCAGCATAAACACATTTTATTTGTAGTCTGTACTTGTAAATCATTCGTAAATAATTAACAGACAGCATAAGCATGTAACAGAACAAAGTCACAGGTGTTAGCAAAGGAAAGCTGCTATAAATGGATATGTCATGGTAATAAGCCGCCTGTTCACCTGTTGGGTGCTGTAGAAATTAATTAAACAATTTAGTTTTCCTAAATTAACCCCTGACACCCAGAATCTCACTAGAAAGCACAGCTGTATTCCTCCTCTGTTACTTATGACCATAAGTTTTCCTCCTTGCACACCTTGGGCAGTCTTTAAATGAAGTAACCATGAATTACCCCAGACTCCTGCTTGCTAGGTAGAGCCCTGGGGCAACGCATTGGGCCCATTCATCCACCCAGTGGAGGGAAGGGCCATGGAAGTGAAAAGCCTTGTCCCAGCATCCTGCTGAGAGCTGCTGGACTCCCTGCCTACAGCAGCAGGAAAAGGATTTAAGTATGAACATACAAAGGCAGCAGAGAAGGCAGAGGAGCAGAAATCCTCCTGCCAGGCATCACACTGCAAGGAAGCCAGCTCTGCGATTGGAGCTTTCCATGCTCCTTGAAACACCAGAGATACTTGGCATCACAACATCTTAGCCACGAACACGCAGCTGCTTGACGGGCAACAGGCAGAAGCCTGCTAAAACGATGAGGAAAGGGGAAAGGATGAGTCCTCGGAGAGAAGTGGATGACTAAAAGGTTATTTAATCCAAAGCTGTGCATCAAGGAAAGCAAATTGTCAGCATCTTGCGATTGTTCACTGGATGCCTCTCAGAAAACACAAATCCTGGCTCTTCTGCACCTCTGCCTGGAAACAAAATCCAAAAGGGCCTTTTTTCTGACAACCTCAAAACGTCTAAAGCTCATTTTTGTTTTGGTTTTGAACACAGTAATACACAAGCAATGAATTCTTGATTATTTTTTTTTTTTTCGAAGTACAGCTCCCATAAGCTTAAAAGTAAATGGGAGTGCTTTGCTTCCTGGGGTATGTTACTGGAACATTTTTCTAGCACCTAATAAAACATTGTTTGGTTGATACTAACCACTAAAATATGTGTTTCAACTCATGTAATATTCCCTGTGAAATTTGCCTTTTTGCTACATGAAAAAAAGGGCACTGAAAGGAATCCTGCAGCCATAAGGATCTCAATTATTTCATGGAAGTATCATTTTAAAAGCCTCACAACATGATCAAAGCACTGCTGAGAACAGATGTTCCAGCCTTTACAAATTCCAGCCTAAGTATTTTTATGACATTTATCACTGCTAAATTCTTTCAATCATTTTTTTTCCATGCAAGAAGCATGCAGGCACTTTCCTTCTTGATGAAGATGTGTTCACACATGGCCTCAGCTCCAGCCACTGACCCTCTCCTCCCATCATGCCTCCCCATCCACCATGAACAAGAGCTGGGTGGTTTCCCCAGCAGCTGTGGTGGCAGCCAGCCTCAAGCAGCACTGGTCCTGCAGAGCTGGACATAGTGCTCCCCACTTCACAAGAAGAATTCAGTGTAGGACCTCCTGTGTCATGTAGTAGTCAAACTCTGGCTCTCAGCTGACTGTTCATACAGAACCTTTCCCAGAAACCTCATTTTAGCTCTACTAGCTCATGCCTACTTTGACACGAGACTACAGCCTCCAAAGCCCTCTACAAGGTTTCTTCTTCTTGACCAAGGCACACACCATCATCATCCCTCTAGATCACACCAACCCACCATTGCCCTGGCAACATCCCCCAACCCTGCTTTGAGCAGGGGATTGCACAAGACACCTGCAAGGCCCTTTCTACCTAAACAGTTGGAGAATTATAGATCTCAGGTGGGAGCCACATGGAAATGCCCTCAATCACATCAACACCCAGTAAAGCACCTTCCCTGGTTTCCCAGCTCCTGCTATGGATTTGGGAACCATCTGCCTGTGCACAGGACCTAGAATGGTACTTCCCTGGCAGGAGCAGAAGATGCTCCTGACTACCTAGCTATAAGGCCAGATGTAAGCAGAAGATGCTCAGGTAGCTAATACATTGAATGCTACTAAAGCCAGACAAGCAGTGCCATGAGGACCAATAGTGGGGATCTGCAGGACTGTGAAGGAACCTGCTTGCTCTTGGGAGAGCAGCAATCAGTCCCCATTCCTGGAGGTAACCACAGAGGCAGAGAGCACATATTTCAACTGCAATTCAAATCACAGCCAATTTTCCACTGAGCAAAGTTCCTGGGAAGTTTAGCTCTCCACAGTCAGTTTCTGTGTATTCATCTTCCCAGGAGTATCACCAAGCTCTCTGGTTGACAAAGTCTAAATACTGAGCAATAGTAGGCAGTTTCATGAGAGTGAGCTCTGCATTAATGCAATAATCACAACTACCCAAGAATCTGAAACATATGGTTTATCTCTGAAGAATAACATGGGGGTTTTACCCTCCAGAAATGGGATCTGAAACAACCAGCCAATTTCAAATTTCATATATTCACAGAAGAGGGACCCCACAATCACATCACTTCTCTAATACGTGCCCAGTTTAGTTTCACCTGTTTCCATGCCTCCCTTCCCAATTCCTACAACCTGCTTGCACATCCTGTTTCACTATGAACACAAGCTTCACTTCTCCTAATGGGGTGAGCTTAGATAACAATCAAAATGGGAGCAAAACAACCAGACAAGTTTACCCCTCTTGCTCATTCAGGCTTGATCCCAAACAAGGTATTTTCAGGACTGTGGCAGCTCCTCACCATGGGTACTTGGTACCACCAAAATGGCAGAGTGACAGGTAAACCATGAGTCATCCATCAAGAAGATGGGAGAGTGACCTCTAAAAAAGCAGCACAAGGCAGAGGAGGTCTCCCAGAACAAGGAAAGACAAGGAAAACAGGTAAGAGGAGAGATTTCCAGTGATGTGGAGAAGAACAGGGATGCTGGACGTGAGCACAGGTCTGAGGAACAACAAGAACAACTGAAGGTAACAACCTGAAGAACATAAGCAGAAGTGGAAGGGTGTTGGAGCAGCAAACTCAGGTGGAGGTGAGAGGTCTGAAAAAAGCCTCCACCAGCAAAGGAATCACAAGCAGTCACAGCAACAGGTCTTTCTCTCACCAAATGCTTGTGCTTTTTCCAATGGACCTCTTAGTCTGAGGACTTCTTATGTTGTTTAAAACTCATTTACTTCTTCATTTACAAAGTACAACTTTGTATTTTAAATGCACATTAAGAAATTGCCTTCAAAATGCAGTTTGCTGAAAAGTAATACACACACCTGAAATCTTGCCATGCTGGCAACAGGAACTTTCTCTCTGTGTGTGCACACATGCATGTATGTGCACAAGCAGGCACATGTGCACAAACACACACCTGCATTCACGTCTACACTACAACTTTTCTGGAAAATGACTGTTCCCCTAAGTGTCCCCAAAGGAAGAACAGAAACAGAGTGTGCAGCACTGTCACATAGTCACACCATGCTCTTCTGCTCCAACCTCAGAGACAATCAGCAACAACACAAAAGTCCTAGAAGTCCCATCCGGCCCCTCTCCTTGTCTGCAGGCACATCGTCCCCAAGGCACATAGAGCTGCATCACCTGCTGGGCTGGAGGCACCACTGGGACACAAGGCTGGGCCACTCCTACCCTTGCACTGGTTGGATGACAGTGCCATTGGTTAGGAGGAGGACAGTGTCTTCAGAGCCTGTAATGCAATGAGGGGATTTTAAAAGGGTGTTCAAGAGAGCATCAGGACTTATCAAAATTGTTCTGCTGAATTATTACAGTCACAACCCTGCTGCAGACCTGAGATGTTTCATTATCTCATCTTCCCACTCCAAGTGAATTTGCTACGTGATTTTAAGAAACAGAAAAAGGCTGTGACCAATTTTCAGGCCTTCTGCTTTAGCCATTAAAACAAGACAGAAAAAAAAAAAAGCTACAACATTTCAGTCTTCTTTTTCTAAATAAAAATAATGTATAGTCCTAACTTGATAATAAATATGCTCAAAAGCTGTCCTTAAGTAAAAGCTTTTGATAACAAATTGCCTGTGCTAACTGCTATTTTACTGTTGAATTTTTTATTGTTGCTTAAGCACTGCAATTATGCTAATAAGCCTGAGAGGATGGTACACTAAAGCATTGAATGTGACAGATATAATACTCAATAAAATGTTAATCTTACCTGAAAATTGGAATCAAACAGCCTTATTAGTATTTATGGATATGGCATCTCCAACATGTTTCTTAAGAGGAATATATATATGCAATAGATATTTCGAAATATACCCTGCTATTTTTCATGCCTCCATACAATTTAATTCAAGGTGGTGATTACCCCTGCTGCTAATTGCCATTCCCTTTTGGAATAAGAAAAAAGAACATCAGCATCTGGGCCATGCAAAAACTCCTGCATATTGGAGGGCCTTTCCCCTTGGCATCTCAAGGATGGCAGCTATCGATAGAGATGGGGACACCTCTCCCCAACTCATGGCAGGGGCCACTAGGCTTGGCAGGGTGCAGCAGCACACAGTGAAGGCGCTGCTGTGCCGCCTTCAGTTAGTCATCTTTTTAATTTCTTACGTGCAAGCCAGGTACAACCAGCAAAGACTTCAGTTATTTACAGGTGCTGGAGAAATGGCTTTTGGATTTTAAGATGGGACCAAACACTAATTTATTTATTTTATTTTTAAAGCTTTTGGCTGGTGCTAACAAATAACCAGACCCATCTGTTTCACTGCAAGTTACAGCACTGCAGGGTTGGATTCGGAGCTGCTGGGCTGTTGCAGTGGATCAGTCACTGAGGTGCCGCATGACTTTCCACAAGTCGCATCGCATTTTGCACTGTTATTTCACCACCCAGCCCCAGTCTGCTTTCTCAATTGATAATTTTTTCCTTTTTTTTTTTTTTTTTTTCAGGAAACAAGCTGCCTTTCACCACATGCAGGTTTTGGGGATTTTTTTGCCAAACCTATGGGTCTCAGACCTAACGTCAGGGCTTCACTGCTATGTACTTTCCTGGGGGTAAAGCAAGTGGTCTTCAACACCTTTACTTTGTCATCTATGAAAGGAGGAAAAAAAACCCCAAAACTCAGAAGAGGCACATGCTCGTGACAAACTATATTTATATCCATGACCAGGCACTGCAGAAAGACCATTTCTACACAAGATGTGTTTTTCTACACATTTCTACCAATTTGTAGAAATTCTACAATTCTACCAATTGTATAATTACTACACAAGACTGATGTGGTTTTCAAACATTGTAGATTAATGCTTAAAGAGCAGCTACTGGCACCCAGCTTCACTCCTCGTGCTGCCCTCACCCACAGAAGTCAATTCTGCCGACAGGATAGCAGAAACATTGATAATCAGCATTATACTTTAACAGACAAGTAAGATTCTTGCCACTGGATGCTGCAAGCCTCCTTGGTGGCAAACATTAGGTGGAAGACATCTAGGAACTGTTCTGACGAACAATCACAGCAAGGAAAACTGAGCCATAAATGTAGGATTCCCAAAGCACTTAAAGATCACAACAAGGAACCCACAGGGCACTGCCCACAATGAACCAGGATGCAGTAGCACTTTCTTAAGCAATGTGTCCCAATGCATGCTGCCTTACTCTCAGAGTGCAAGGATGGAAACAGGACTGCTTTGCAGGACACAAAGAATACTGCCAATTGGCTGAGCTTGCACCTCAGAGAGCGAGCAGATGCACCAGGGACTCCAAGTTAGTTCCAGCACAAGATGCCAGATGTCAAATCTTCAGGTGCAGCCAGCAAGGCAACCACTCTCATGGAGGTGGCAGGATCATCTCTGCCACGTTAAGTGATTCTTGTCATTATTTTCAATCCTGCAGGGAAATCTAAACTGACCTTTGGTGTATGGTTTTCTTTTGCTAAGTAGCAATGCTTGAATGTTTATACTGACAAGTATACTTATGGGTATTCTTTGGAAATAATCTTACCCTGACCAGTCCAAAAGGTCAGAATCATAAAAAATAACAACAACAGTAAAAAAACCACAAGGCTGGAAAACCATCACTGCCATTGGTACTATACCTCAACTTATTAACCGTCCTTGCAACGAGGTGAACTGCAAGGTTCTGGATTTATTTGATTGATTGAGATCAAAAGATCAGGGGCACACAGTAAATAGTATCTTTCCATGAACACGTTCTGCTTTCGAGATTTGAGCAGATTCTTGCAGGAAAGAAAACCACACATAAACATGTACAAAAGTGACTTCAAAAAGGCATCCCCTTACTTCTCTCTTGACACCATCTGCATTTCCTAAAGCTATATGAAATGTTCTTCCATGTTCTTGTACCTCTGGGACACAACAGTTTATCTCTGCTAAATAGAAGATGATAATGAACAATAAGACACTAGCATAACTCCAGGGGAGACACCAATATTTGCTGACATTAAGGATGAAAGGTAAATATTTGGGAAACCAGATGAATTTCAAAGTCCAACAGGAGGTTGAAGAACTTCCCATTGAATTGCAGGTGTCTCACTATCCTTCTTAACTGGACCACAGAAGATGAAGCATCTGAACCCCGTTCCTCTCATGATGATGGCTCAGAGGCTGCCTGAGCCCAAGACAGGTTTGTCATCTGCAGCTCCCAGGAGAGTGAGGGAGAAGCAAGGGAAATAAATGAGCAGACATCCTCAGGACATAATTTCAAGACCCATGTGGTGAGACAGCATTTTCGAACACAGAAAAAGCCCTCTGGGTTTGCTGTCAGGACAGGACAAAGACACACAGTGGAGAGCAGGAACAGAAGAACAACAACAAAAAAAAAAAGAAAAACAGCACTTCCATTTTACTGGTCCCTGGAAACAGAGAGGAAAAATAATCATTTGCTTCCTTTCTGTGTTCCATGTTATCTGTATTTTGGTCAGGATACCTGTATCAGTAGCACTATGTTCTCATGTCATAATAAAGTAGATGGGGTTACCCACCTGAGAGTAGGAGTAAAGCCCTTACATGAATCACAGAAAAGACAGAAACTCCCAGGAACTTGTTACAAAGGATCCAGAATTGATACAACCTCCTGCTTTTATCAGAAGTTTACATTACTGTGGTGGGTTGACCCTGGCTAAACCCCAGGTACCCACCAAAGCTGCTCTATCACTCCCCTCTTCAGCAAGACAGGTGAGAGAAAATATAACAAAAGGCTCATAGGTTGAGATAAGGACAGGGAGAAATCACTCAGCAATTACTGTCATGGGCAAAACAGACACAACTTGGGCAAATTAGTTTATTACCAATCAAATCAGAATAGGATAATGAGAAATAAAACCAAATCTGAAAAACACCTTCCATCCATCCCTCCCTTCTTCCAAGGCTCAACTTTACACCTGATCTTCTCTACCTCCTCCCCGTCAGAAGCATCAGAAGCACAGGAGGACAGGGAATGATGATTGTGGTCAGGTCATCACATACTGCCACTGCTGCTCCTTCCTCCCCAGGGTTAGACTCCTCACACTCTTCCCCTGCTCAGATGAGGGTCCCTTCCATGGTAGACAGCTCTTCACAAGCTTCTCCAATGTGAGTCCCTCCCATGGGCTGTAGTTCTTTACAACCTGCTCCAGTATCGGCTCCTCTCTCAATGGGGCCACAGGTCCTGCCAGGACCGTGGTTCAGCACAGGTTTCCCACAGAGTCACAGTCTCCTTCAGGCATCCCCCTGCCCCAGCTTGGGGTCCTCCATCTGCAGGTGAATATCTGCTCCACTGTGGACTTTCATGGGCTGCAGGGGCACAGCCTGCCTCAGCATGGGCTGCAGAGGAATCTCTGCTCTGGCACCTAGAGTACATCCCTTCCTCCTTCTTCCCTCACCTTGGTTTCTTTCATCCCTCCAGCTGTAATTACTCCCACACTGTAACTTTTTCCCCCTTCTTAAAGATATTATCCCAGAGGCACTACTACCATCACTGGTGGGCTCAGTCTTGGCCAGCATCAGGGTCATCTTGGAGCCAGCTGACATTGGCTCCATCAGACACAGGGGAAACTTCTAGCAGCTTCTCACACACGCTGTGAGAAGAGGCCCTGTAGCGCCCCTGCTACCAAAAACTTGCCACATAAACCCAATACAGTTACATGGCAGCAGCTGTGGATTAACCTCCTTTTCTATGAGTTTACACTTCCCTTCAAAAGAACATCACCTTTCAGGTAACAAAGACACTAAACACCAATGTTAATTGCTGTTGCATCAGGCCATCATCAGACCAGACAGCTCCTTCTGCACAAACACATTGAGCTTTACCTTTTACCTTATCAGTTTTGAATAAGGTTGAGATAAGAATTTCACATGCTCCCATTTCTAACCATTGATGAGTTAAGGAGGACTCTCCAGAAGTCATCGAGTCCATTTCTTCACCACACTGAAAGATTGGTTCTCCTAAAAGCATGTCTGCTAGAGTTTTTCCATCTTGTTCATAAACCTTTCCAATGACTGAAACTGCCTAAGATCCTCAGTAATTCACTATTTTTAATAATGCTTAGCTATTTTTAATGCAGAATATAATTTACTAATGTCTCTTCTAAATTTCTCTTCCTCAAACTTAAGCTCATAATTTGTCTTATTTAGAGTGGGCAGATTTACAGTTTATTCCCTCTCTCCATGACAAGCTCACTATTTCCAAAATTTACAAGCTGAAGCACCAGTGTGGTTTCCTCTCTCTTTGCCATGCTGCTTCTGCTCAAAGCATGTTCTTAATCTTGTGTCTCTGCATGTGTATTTTTTTTCTTACCCTGAGAGAATAGGCAGCTAGGATATCACAAGGCCGTTTCAAACGAAGATGTTCACATCCAAAGGCTGATGCATTCAGGCACACCCAGTCATAAAGTAGTCTGAAACAAGAAGATTTGTCTTTAGGATGGTAAGCAGAGGATCCAGTAGTAAAGAAAACCCAACAACACTGAAGTGCAATTCCCTCCACATCATTATTTAACATTCAAACAGATCTTCAAAAGTAATATCAACGACTGTAAGACACATTGTGCACCATCACTCAAACCTGGGCACAATCTCTCTGACAACCACCATAAGGGTTTGATAAATCTGTGTTCTATGAATCAAAGCACTCACTAACTTCAAAGAATGTTCTGCCAAGGTATTAGCAATACCCAGCACATATCAAAATCAGATGGCCCTGACTCCAAAGCTTATTGACTGTGACAGAGGACAAATCTTAATGTTGCTACTGATGACTTTATTTACAGTGTCACTGAAACCAACAGAGGCAAGACTTCTAGTCTACTGTGAAATTTGTGTGTGTGTAATTATGGAATAGACCCAGAGGAGAAATGTCAGGTCTGACGAAAGACTGAGTAACCTTTGTGTTCACAATGTAGGCCTTACCTCCTGATCTGCAGGATGTTTTATCTATCAAAAAGAAATCTGTCTCCCAAAACCAAGTGTATCACCGAGGGTTTGGTGATAGTGGGGAAAGAATAAAGAAAGGATTTACATGAACAGTGGTTGGAAACACAGAGAAGAGCTCTGAACAACAAACATACCCAAATATCATGAGAGAGAACAAGCAACAAGGGAGAAGAGCAACAACACATTTGCCATCCTAATTTTGAGGCTCTCAGAAAACAGAACTAGATGGTAACAGGCATTTTGCCACAACAGCATCTTTCACCAGTGGATCACCTTTTGCATCACCACATCCTCTAAATTCCTGTCTCTCCTTGGCAGGGGCTGCTGCTAGCCCCAAAGCATCAAGTGGCTTTGTCACAAATATGCCTTTTCCAAGGATTGAAGCCAAGAAACACTCAACTTGCCACTATGAAAACAAGATGCATGTTGCACATCTAAGGATGTGCCAATGCAACAACTCAGGGTCTTCTCTCTGGTATGCACCATACAACTATCTTTTTTGCTACCTTTTTTAAACTTTGTAATCCTCAGCTGCCCTGGGCTTTTGCTTTCCTTGGTCTTTTCCATTTTTACCAATGCTAACACTTACAGCCAGCCCAACTGCTGTCAGCACAGGAACGTGACATGCTCCTATTTAGAACAGATTTGATAACAGAAGTGCTGTTTCAAGGCTAACGAGGAATACCTGCACCAGTAATGTCTCTACAGCAGCACACAATAGCTGAGGAGACTGAGCAATAAATGCCTGTTACTGAAGATGAAGAACTTAAAGTAATCTCAAAACGTATGATGGCTAACTAATAAAAAAGTTCAAATGCATGCCCATCTTGAAGAGTGAAAGTAGCTCCGAGGACTTCCGCAAGATTATCTGCAGCATCAGGCATGCTACCTCCTAAAATACTAGAGAGATAAGGATGTTTAGCAAGGGACAGAGATACAAGCAGTGCTTCCACCAAGAAAACACACCCATTTTTTTATCTGAATTAAGACAGCTGTTGAAAACCATGCAGTAGCATTGAATGGCAGCCCAGAACAGGGAGCCAAGACGACTACCACATGCAATTGAAACTGCCAAGGGATTAAGTTAGGTCAAATGTAATTACACAAACTGGAACCTGGCCAGGGTACTGGTTGGTTTAAGAAAATTAAAAGAGGTGTTCAAAAGTTTCAGAGATGGAGTCCTCCTCCTGTTAATTATTTGGTGAGTCAGTCACTGAAGTCTCAGTATTCTGGGAGGCTGTCTGAAAAAGGGGAAAAAATGAGGCATAAACCTGAAAGGCATTAGAAGCGATTAGCAAAAGCCTTTGTTCTCCATGGCAATCCTCACTGCACTAGTGCGTGAAAGCCTTTCATGTTCATGCTGAAAAATGGCCTTAGTTCCTTTGATACTTCTGGGAGGAAGCATTTAAATTTACAAATATCCCACTGTCAGAAGTTACAGACAACAGTCGAGGAACTTCTACATGTCCCGGCCAGGTTGTACCTAGCTCTAAACCCAGCCCTCAAGCAGGCAGAGCTCCTGCTAAAGGGAGGAATGCAAACAAGGACACATGGAAGCTCACTGAGACCTAGAGCAGTATCTACTCTACTTGCTACTGGTTTATGAAAGCCAGGTCATGCGGAAAAGGAGCTTGCAACCATACGGGTCCATGGTCTCCTCAGCTTCATTCAGCTTTCAGAAGATGGGGAGCATGAAAGGCAGGCAATGGTAAGGAGACCAGAAAGGATGCTTCATGGTCTGGTAGCTGAGTGTCACTCTGATTAAAGATTAGGTCCTGTTCATGCCTCTGCCATAAACCTCCTGAGCAATAAGAGGAAAGTCACATATATCAAATTTTTCCAAGATTTTTATTTCTGTGCCTTTTCTGGCTAACTAAAACCACAGAAAAACCATATCCAGAAGAGAAAAGAACTAGCTGTAATGAACTGAGATTCTCCGTTCAATCTCTAATTGCGACTTGTACTACCACCACGTATAGCACTACAAAACACAAACTGTTCTGAAAAAATAGGCCTTGTAAGTCTCAGTTTTGGCACCTGAAAGTCATAGATGCCTTTGCTACATCTGCATCTGAAAATCATCATTAGAGATGCACTCATTACTGTCTTTGAAGCAGTTGGATGCAACAATAAAAGCAGTACTGAATTGGAGATTAACCTTTTTGGGTACTTTCTTCAGTCAGATGTTCAGATGATGGTTTATCTAATGCACATTAAACAAACCAATTTTTGACTGATGTGAAAAAAAAAAAATTCAAAAAAACAACCAACCAACCAAACAAACAAACAAAAAAAACCAACAAAAAAAAC
Organism: Coracopsis vasa; assembly: GCA_026283785.1. Taxonomy (NCBI): domain Eukaryota; kingdom Metazoa; phylum Chordata; class Aves; order Psittaciformes; family Psittacidae; genus Coracopsis; species Coracopsis vasa. The sequence continues at coordinate 13,727 of JANHGB010042307.1, forward strand.
TACCCAGAAACCCACGAGGCACATTGCGTGACGTGGTTTACTCTCAACGCAACAGCAGGTGAACACACACTGAAGCCTCTGCCATATTGATTTCATGCACTTTTCTTTTTCCTTTTCAGAGAACAAGCCAGGGAAAGGCAGACATTTCACAGCACAGATTGGTGCAATTTGTGCTAATGGCCTAAGTGTAGATGCAAGCAGCAGCTTGCTTCTCTTCATGTGGAACAGTCAATGGGGACAACTTCTGATGGGACAACTGCTACCATGGCATACCTTGCCCCAGCCCAGCAACATCTCCCTCAGTGGCTCTGTAATGAACGGGCAAGAACTAAGAGCACAGGAGAAAGCCTGTGCTGTCTTTCAATGGTGTGCAAAAACCAGGGGCAAGCAACTGTGGAAAAAGGTTGTGTTCTCTGCTGACGATATGCAAGCTATTGCTCTTCCAAAATGTAGTCAAATGCTCTTCCAGACAGTAAAACCACAAACACCCTAAACCCTTCATCTCTGGCACTCCTCTGACATGGCAAGTCACTTCCTTGGAGTCCTCAGGCACTGCAGAGACAGCAAGGACAAAGACTTCTTTTATGAACAGAAGCAAAGTGGTACTGCAGTTCTTCCCATTCTTTCCAAACACCTTTTAACCAAGCCTCCTCTGAAGCAGCTCCACTGCTTTAACTGGAAAGACTTGCAAAAAGAGGTTTTGACGGAAGCAGAGACCTAGCATGAGAAAACAGAGCCAAACTGGTACAAGTCAGAGAACACCATAAGTAGCAGTATTATAATGTTTTTTTGAGTTTAAAATATTCAGCAAGGTCAACACACTTATCTCCAGGCCTATAAATGACTCATCAACAGCATCATGCCAAAGGCAGCCACCTCACCCATGCTGGGTCTCTCCAGCAGAGCCACCAGCAGCTCCCAGCCCCAAGCACCCTAATTAGGAAAAAGGTAGAGAGGGTGCTTAACAGCAATGTCAATGCCTTGAACAGTGGCACTAGGATGAAAAGCTGTGCAGTGCATCACCATGGCCAGAAGCACTCTCCTGGCTCCTCAATGCACACCATCACTGTACCTCATGCGGGCACTGCTGCAAGTAAGGAGAAAGGTACAGGACTGATGCTACGGAGACCACAAGGAATATATTTTTCAGCATGCCCATCCACACCAGGCCAACCCAGCAGAGGCTGGGGAGAGCAGGGCAGCCTAAAGGGTTTCATGCCAAAGAGGGACCTACTGCGGGGAAAAACAGGCAGCCAGCGTGACCTGACTATACAGGGGGAGATCTCCCTGCAGTGGCAGCAGCGATTAACTGTTACTAATAATGGCCTCTAGTGCTTGAAACAGAGCACAAGGAAATGGCATGGAAAGGACTAATGCCAAGCAATAATAAGGAGGAGACAGGGCTGTTGCTCAAGTAAGGTTTTTTAACCTAGGCTACTTGTTAGGACAAAAAAAGAAGAAAGTTTCCATATGCAGGGACATCCTGTTCACTGCATTAAACTAAAGGGATGACTCAAGAGGGAACAGCTTTCGGTAGGCAGGGGGGGAAAAATCAATTTCAGGTTGCTACGGACAACTGGGCTGTCTCTTGTAAACTAAATCTGATTCAGTTCTATGAACCTGAACGCTAAACATTCCCTGAAATACAACACACACACTCTCCAAATAAACGAATACCATAAAATACAGACTTGTGTCATCTCCCAGCTTTTCTGCTGAACTAAGGATGTGCTCAAACCTGCTAATTATTGCAAAACACAGGACTAGAGTTTTGGCTCAGCAGTGGCATTCTGTCAGCTCAACACTGACTACTGCCTTACAGGGAAAAGATATTTAATGGCAGAGTGGCATTTGGCAAAAGGGAATCTGAGCTGTGCCCAGATTCATTTCTCTCTGGGCCCTTTCATGTGCTCTAGGCTTGCTGCAGGATCTAAAATTGTTCTGCCGATCCAGGCTCAGCTAGCAAGGGCCGGAGAAAGCTAGCAAGGGCCTAGGGATTTCAAGCACATCCTGTCCTAGCTTTGTCAAGCATGTTGTAGATAGTCCTTCACCGTGAGGGTGATGAGGCCCTGGCACAGGTTGCCCAGAGAAGCTATGGCTGCCCCATCCCTGGCAGTGTTCAAGGCCAGGCTGGACAGGGCTTTGAGCAACCTGGTCTAGTGGAAGGTGTCCCTGC
>JANHGB010042308.1:0-11694 GCA_026283785.1 Coracopsis vasa
GGCAGTGTTCAAGGCCAGGTTGGACACAGGGGCTTGGAGCAAGCTGCTCTAGTGGAAGGTGTCCCTGCCTGTGGCAGAGGATTGGAGCTGAATGAGTTTTAAGGTGCCTTCCAACACAGTATGTGTTGTATTTAGAGTTCACATTATAAAAGTATTTCGTTTGAAAATGCCTTTAGCTCATCAACATCAGTAAGATCTTGCCTGCCCTCAGAACTAGATGTGCCTGTTCTGTTTTGTTTCCTTTTAGCCCCTTTGATTCTGTAACATGTTTTTTTTTCTCAGCAGCTTCACCAGTAATAAGTCACATCTGAGTGCTGTCAAGCCATTTAGTTCAAATGAAAACCATACTTCCATTTTAAAGTAATAATTATGTGTGTTTTGCAGTATAAGTCTTCCAGAAAGAGTTCAAGTGGAAATGAAAATGATGAGGTGAGAAACAGTAACTGCGTAAAACATTTAAGAAAGTACTTTATTACATTGGTCTTTCTCTGAACACTTACAAGTCATAGACCAGGAGAACACTGGCTGGAGTCCATGCAAACAAACTGCATTCCGGAGCCAGAGCAGCAAAAAGTAATTAAACTCCTTCATTTAAAAAAGATCATCAGGAAAAGTAGGACATTTACTTGCTTTGGTGATAGGGAAGTTAACTCACCTGTCAAGCAGAGGGGATGTGAAGGTAATGCTCGACACAGTGAACAATGTTTCCTTGACTTACATGTTCTTAGGCTCAGTTGCTGCCAATTTGTTGCATGCTTGACAAAAATGTTGCATGTCTCATGTATTGTGTATTTCATAATTCCATGTTTCTTGTGAAATCATTATCTTCATTTTTATAATTTCATCTCTTTGATTTCTTTTTAGCAAGACAGTGATAATACTAATGTGTCCCCACAGTCTCCTGTGTCGTCTGAGGTACAAGTTTGTGGGTTTGTTTTTCATTCAGCAAACATTTCTTTGTGTGCATTACTTGTCACCACCCAGATGTAAAGCTGTTTCCTTTGAAACTGCAATTAAAAATGTTTCATCAAAATAAAAAAAGTCAAAAATAGAAACTACAGACAGATGGTACAACTTGGTTCATCTTTGCAGCTGTCTGGTCTCTTCTAGATGGCTTCTTTTTGACCAGTGTGTGGAAAGGTGCATTGCTTGGTCTTCATTATCTTTCCTAATCAAAACAGCTATTAAAGCAAGAAACTTGCACGCTGTGCAGGTGTCCCCTGTGCACTAGCCATCCAGAGGATTTAAAGTGAAACTTGTGAGTTAGTATGTTATATATCACAAGGAGCCCAAAAGTACTGACACTGGAAGTTTTGTCCCTGATTATTCTGGCTGTTGCCTTTGTGATGCAGCCTTGTGCCCTGGTTGCTTCCCTTTTGAAGGGATGTCCATGGGGCTGCACCCACTGAGCTCTGACAAAGCACACCAAAGATCATTCATGTTTCCCTCTTATGTCAATAAGGAACTTGAGGGAGCAGAATTGAGAACATCTCATTCTGGAATGAGTGGAAACAATGAGATCTCCTGTGCATACCAAATCACTGAGTGCATAGTTCGTTTCAGATGGTGAAATGAGAAAAACCTGATCTTCATAATTGAAAGTAAACATTTCTTAAGAAATATTTTTATACCAAGTGTTGGGAGGATACTTGCGTTTGCTTTCAGCTGGCTTAAAATCCATTCACAGAATGGTTTGTAGTAGTTTGAAATGGGTTAGAGTAGATTTTAGTTAATCTGGTGCTGCTTTTCTTCCTCGCTAAGGCAACTTTATCTCCATGTAGCAAGCTTACTTTCATTCCTCTTTTATACTGTCCCCTTCAAAAGAGGGCGTTACAATTAAGCAGAAGGACATTTTTCTTAGGCAAGAATAATTTAAACACTATCTTGATGGAACAAAAGTGAGTTCTTTTAATGAATAGAAGAAAATTGACTTTATCTCTTTTAACAGGATTATGAAAGGACAGATAGTAACACTCATGGTCCATTTGGTCTCAAACCAAGGTCAGGTAAGCTGCAGTTCTCTACCATAGCATGATAGAAACAGTTGTTTCCTGGGCTGACATAGATTACTAAGGATGGAGGATGTGGGAGTGGGAATGGCTTTGAAGAGATACCCCAGTGCAGCAGTCCATTCTGTGTACTTATCATGAGCATGGTGCTGGCAAGGGCAGAGGCAGCTGCTTACAGACACACTGACTTGTGCATATGTAGTCACTGCAAAGAGCAGGGCAACAGCTCGTTCTTGAGACCTGATGGCTGAGGCAGGAGGGTTTCAAGAGAAGCAGATTTTTGTCTGTCCTATGAAAGGGTTCTTTGAGGAGAGCTTTGCCAGGAATTTCAAGGCTTAGTGCTTTATTGCACACTGACTCTTCCAAGATTCTGACATGCTCTCGTAAGAGAGCTGTATTGTCTAAAGCAGAGCTTCAGTCCTCTGAAATCTAGGTAGATAAAATACTTTTTTTTTCAGTTACCATATTCTTTTGTTTGCAAGTGTCTGTGTGAATACTGGAAGAGCCCCTGTGCAGTCCTTTTTGCAGTTAATACCACTCTTCCTGGTTTTAAGGGAACAGTCTTCATGCAAGTTCATTAAGGAAGAATGACCTCAACTCCTCAGTTTAGTTTAATTCAGTGAAATGATCTCCTTACTAGGAGCCTGTGAGCCCTCAGCGGCAGAGTATGCCTGGCTGACATGATGCAAAGGCTTCTTCAAGGCCCTTAAGTCCCTTGAGCTTTGTAAGCAGTTGTATGAAACTTCAGTGCCAGAGGTAGTCAGGATAGTTGCATGTCCCAGGACATGCCTGGCTGGGATCTAGAGGCTTCTGAGTTATGTACAGAAGAGCTTTTATTTGCCACTGTTCTATAAAATAATAGGTTTGTCATTTGAAGGCTTTCTGCCCATGAAGAATGTAAAGGGAATGTAATAATTTAACACACCTCCTTTTTAAAGAACTCTTGAACTTCTGGATGAGACACTTCATATTTTCAGATAAATTCTTAAGCAATCACTGTATCTTTGCATATGCACACTTAACACGTGTCTGTGTGTGTGTATATATATGTATATTTTAAAGCTCTCAATGTAAGTTGTATTAGGGAACTCTGTCCCTTTTTTTAGTCTCCATAAAGAATTTAAACTTGATTTAAAGTCAAACACAATGAAAATGCTTTCAAAGCTAATTTCAAGGTAAGCTTGGAAAATGTGCAGGTGGAGCTGTAGATCTCAAACAGGTATTTCAATGGTGAACCCAATTCTGTCTCCATATTTTCCAGTTATCCATTTGCACTTAAAGATGATCTCTGTATTTTATTTGAAAGAAAAGTTTCGTAGACAGCACCTTTTACATCAGGATACTTAAATGTATTTGTTCCAAAAAGGTCTGCAGCTTTTTCCCCATTTTTACCCTTGGTGTGAGACTTTTGGTCATTAGTCAATGTTCTAAATCTGAATTCTGAAAACTAACTTCACTAATGTTCAACAGCTTTCAGCCGTGCATCACGCCAGGACTATGGAGCTGTGGATCCTGGATTTACAATGAGGAGGAAAATGGAACATTTAAGGGAAGAAAGGGAACAAATAAGACAGCTTCGCAATGTAAGTACCATTATGTACGGTAGGGGTGCAGTGCATTTAATTTAAGCTTTTTATAACCACAACTTAAACCTTTATAACAAAGGCTTGCAAATCATTACAGTTGTACAAGGGCATCTCGGTAGTAATACTTCGTAAGAAATTTCACGTAGGAGGCTACATTGGCACTGGTTTTGATTCCGCTAAAACGCCAACCAGGAACTAAATGTGTTGTAGCTGAAAAATGAAGTGAAATGAAAACCTTTAATTTTTAGGTTTCTGAGGTTTTAGGTTTTGCTAGGGAGAGAGATGACAAGGCTGCTTGTGTTTGCTGCTGTTTGACCTGAGATTTGAAAAAAGATGGTCATAGTCATAGCAAAGTGCTTTTTGAGTGTAGAAAGTTGCTGCAAGTTATACAATACTGAATGGGATCTAAATTTCAGACTTCCAGTAAGTTGTTTTCTGTCCAGTTCTGTTCTCAAGATACAGAACAGTTATAGTTAACTATAAATCAAATAAGCTCTGCTTTCCAAGGCAGGAGGAATTTGGGGTGTGACTTCTCTGAAGGCTGTTTGTCATGTCTGGTTCACTTCCTGAGCAGTAAAGGCTTGTTGCTGGGGTGGGAAAAATCGGTTCCCACTTCTCTGTTTTGCAACACAAGTGTGGGTGCTTCTTGGCCACCCTTTTCTCAGCTATTTCACTGTCACCTGAACAAGAGAAGTACCCATACCCAAAGTGGTTGTGTTCCTCTATTTTATTCTTTTTCTCCTAAGAAAGTTGTGCATGATTTCACCCTAAAGATTGTGCACACTAACAGTCAGTGAGATGTTCAGCCTGACATTTCTGTCCTTAAATTCTGTGCTTTCCTATTTTGAGTAGTGAGTTTATGGAATGGCTTTGAGAGCTGTGTATCATGGTAGTTGTTGCCTCAATGTCTTTCTCAATGTATGTGGCTGTGTCATTTAAAAAACCAACAAACCAAGCAAGCAAGCAAAGGGGAATATAAGGTTTGTGCTGAAGAGGAAAGGATATTTGTACCAAATGTGGGTTATCTCCATTTACTTCACTTTAGTATTAAAATATCCCTTTGAAACTGAATGCTTTAAAATCAAAAGTTAGCTTATGATGAAAGTAACTTATTTATGGACTTTTTAATAGAATCTTGAATCCAGGTTAAAAGTAATTTTGCCAGATGACATTGGAGCAGCGTTGATGGATGGAGTAGTTCTTTGCCATTTAGCCAATCATATAAGGCCACGTTCTGTTGCCAGCATCCACGTACCATCGCCAGCAGTGGTAAGTGGTTTATCTCACTTCTGTTGCATCTTAACTGAAGACAAGCTTTTGAAGTTCAATACTAAAGCGTCATGAATCATGTTGACCATGTTAACTGGCTACATTCCTCACTTCAGTTTTTCTGCAGGAAGCACTAAAGAGAGGCTCAGAAGTTTTCTTTAAGAGCTCGTTTCACAAACTGGGTCTTCATGGAACTTGTGTTTTAGCAATTGTAACTGTATTTGCATCAGAAATGACTGATGATCTACCGTCCTGTCTTTGCAGCCTAAACTCAGTATGGCAAAATGCCGAAGAAATGTTGAGAACTTTCTCGATGCTTGTAAAAAGCTGGGCGTATCACAGGTATACTGATTGCTTTATTGACTTACTAATAACCACAAATATGTCAGCAAACATTGGAGTTTGAATGGCTTAATTCAGTTAGCAGTAGTGACTATAAAACTGACTAGAACTTGAAGGTATGAAAGGAAGTCCCATTTCTAGCCTGTGGCATGAACTTGAGGAAACTACTTGATGGGTTTCTAGTTTGTTCCTTATAGTAAAAATGATACTGATCTCCTTATAAATTATCTAAACAGAGGAACCCATGAGAGGGTAATGTTGTAGTATTTGAAAGCCTTGAGTTTAGCAACTCTGTGAATTTCTGTCTGCCTAGAAGAATCCTGCAATTACAGAACTGCTTAGCTGTCCTCCTCAGCAGAGCTGTAGTTGTAGCCCGTTATTCATGCTTCTGTTGCCCAAGTTTATCCTTTTCCTTCCTTGTATGAGAGGGGGAAAACTCCTCAAGTTCAAACCATTTCCTGCGTATTGGGAGAGACAAAAAACCTCCATTTACCTGTTTTAGTGGAACAGGAAAACTTGTTAATGGATTGAGAAGCCTGAGATACTGCTCTGCCACAGCGTCTGTCTAGTGTGGAGCCACAGGCAATTCAGAAGACAAGAGATGCTAAGATTTACCTCCTGAATCATAATAACAGCAGCTAGCACTTGGATAAGTTGTCCAGTTTGTCATCTTTCAGTTTGAAATTCCAGCAGTTCATTGGTGAATGGCTCATTATCCAGTTTATCAACCCTTCCAAGTTTTCCCAAGGGAAAAATTGGTAATAGGCCTATAAAACAAAGTGAGGGGGAAGTAGGGCACTGTGCTAACAGTGCCCATCAGCTGTTATTCTGGCTTTGCTTATGAAAGCAGTCTTTGGCTTTATGAAATTAGCAGTCTTGTGTCTCTTCTAATGCTGTGGTAGTTTAATACTTTAAACAGATCTTGGATAGAATTAATAAATTTGTAGCCATTCTGTTATGGTAAAGAACCACATGTGAAATTTAAGGCCAAAGACACTTTCTGTGTAAGTGTCTGAGGGGTGTATGTGTGACTTCAGGGAACCTGCCTTGGAGAAAAAAAGAATGAAGCTTGATACACATACTGCTTTGTTTTACAGGAGAGACTTTGCTTGCCTCATCACATCCTGGAGGAAAGGGGGCTGGTGAAGGTTGGCCTCACAGTTCAAGCTCTGCTTGAATTGCCTGCTTTGAAAGTACCTCAGCTTTCCTCCATGTGACACAACTCCTTGGGAGCCAGACAACGTTCCATCCGATCTGCCTGTTTGGATCCCTCTGAGGCAGTTCAGCTTCCTACACAGGAACACCCAAGCCATCAAAAACTACTATCTGTCCAGATGCTGTAGAGAGACTTACTTTGGAGTTGTAGGTGACAACCTTGGAGTCAGCTGGCAGTTAAAAGACCATAATTATTCTTCTTTACTTTTGTAATTGGGTGCACAAAGAGATGTGGTAGCATCCGGTTCTCTTCCTGGTTAATTTACGTTAAAAGCTGCCATTTAACACCTCACAGTGTTACAGTTAAATGCTGGATTTCTTTTTCTCTCATTGAAAATGTTGTTTGAATTCTTTTACAAGTACAAAGCACACCCCCTTCACTTTAATCTTGCAAATCAATCATTTGATTCAAGGTAAGACAAAAATGTAGCGCTGGTGTGATGGCAGAAATGCGAGCAGCTGATCACTTGTAACCCACTTCCACTCCCTCAGAAAGCTTCATCTTTGTGTTCCTTACTTTTTGCACTCCTCATTGTAACTTAGACACTTCTAACATTGCCAGTATTTAGTCCGAGTGTCTGGTGATTACACAAAGCAGTATCCAATGGGAAAAGGACACATTTTATTGAGTTTTTTCCAGTCTTCTAGGTTGGTGCCAAATACTTTTTTTCAGTTGTACTGTAGATTGTTTACATGTGAAGTGCCTGTGTAATTGAGAACTCGGAATAGTCGGAAACATTTTTGCAATTTCTTTGTTTAAAATAGATGAAATGGAAATTTTTAAATATTTTACTAGTTTTTTGTAAAATCAGTACGTGAAGATTTAAGTAATGCTTCACACTTTTGATGTTGGGTGTTTTTAAGTTTGTTGCACAATTGGTTATTTTGTTGTCTAATAATTAGAAGATACTGTAAATAGTTTTTATTTATGATATTTAATTTGATAATACCTAATCACTTTTGGGTTAATGTATTGTTGGACAAGAACAAGTCTACTTTTCTTTAGGACACACCAGATACACACGGTGAGTAAGAGGTGAGGACTAGTGATGCACACCGAGTAATTTAGGACATTTTGATAAAACTGCCAAAATCTCAGGTTCCTGCTGTGACTTTCAGGATTTTGTGTAATGTTGCTCCTGAGCTCGTGTTACATTTTTACAACAGATTTATCCATAGTTTAGTTGGGAAATACCAGTGTTTCTCTTTTTAGTGTTTACAGGATTTATTATGTAACTTACACAAGTGTGGCGTAGCACACAGATTGGTTGGTACAAATGTCACTGTGCTGAGACATTAGACCATTAGACTTTTCTGGATAAATGGGGAAAAGAACACATTCCACTGTGGTGGGTTTTTGAGGCTTCTCTAAGTTTGTCTGTTTGCTTCTGCACCAGGTCTCAGTGTTCTGAGCACATTCTGAAACCATGCACAGTTGAGTTGTTCTCCAGAAGAGCTGCTAATAATTTAGTAATAAATCTGTTTGCATAAGGCTGTTCTTCATGAATAGGTAGCTCCACTGAAAACTGCCACAGAGTTTCTGTTTCAGGTTAAGTTCATTTTGATTGAGGGATACATTTGCCAAGCAGGTAACAAGATTTGATTCTATTCTTTCCAATTAATCAAGGCCCCATCTATTATAATTCATAAAGGAATGAGGGAGAGGTGTTGTTTACTCCTCACTTACTTACAGTCCTTAAAATCAGTAATTGAGAGGAAGAATAACCTTCTGCTGACAAGATTTTGTTTAAAAGATAGATTCTTCTTAAACCCCTTGAAACAAGCTGATCAATGTGTAATAGCTAAAACCCACTGTTGTTTAGATGATTTCTTACAGTGCAGCTCCTGGAGAGGCTGGTGTAAACCAGCAAACTCCTCAGAAGTAATCTTAGGTTACAGGAATACTTGTTTAAGGAAACTGGATTGCTTTGACCTTTGAAATGTGGGATTTCAGACCTCTCTAATTGGGTTGTAAATCATCCACGTAAGCCTCGTTTTAACACCTTCAGTCCCCATTCCTCGCTAAAGGCACTTACCTGGAAAGTCACACTAAGACTCAAATAAGTAATATAATTCATTAAGCAGAATGCTTGTCTGCTGCTTTTGAAGAACAAAACCATTCAAAAGAATAAGTCTTTGTCTTTCAGTTCCTTGCTGTGGTATTGACAACACCCACCACTTTCTCCTTCAGTACATTAGCCATAGAATTGCTAACTATAAATGGTCACTTTCAGTTACCTGCCTTAAACTGACCTATTTCCTTGTCATATTTAAATGTTTTTTGATCTTAAAGTAACTTTTTTTGAACTACTCAAACTAAATTGATAAAGTTCCATCTCAGTGTAAACATTAAGAATCCCCTTGATGTCACGTGCCAGATGCTGACCAGTTTGGTCTTGGGTTGTGGGGTTTTTTTAAGCTTAGCTTATTTCCTAAGTAACTTGAAAACTGGATATGAAATTAATGGATTTACTTTGAAGTGTACCTCTGAAGCTGAAAACTACTAAAATAACTTTTTCTGTAGTACTCTGGAGTTCTTCCCACAAATTAGAAGCAGTCTCACTTTGCCATTCCTTGGAAATTATTATGGCCTTCTTCATGCTTACAGGGAAGGATAATCATGATTCTCCCAGGGCTTCTGGGCTTCCTTTTTAGCATGACAAAGATGAAGGCCTTCAAGTATCTTTCAGAGCAATGTTGAGAAAAGGTCCCCTGTGCCTGGACAAATCTTTTCTCTGCTTTCTTTAGCTGCTGTTACAATTAATAATCTAAAGCCTCGCAGAAATTGGCTGTTCCTATTGTGATTTTTTTTTTAGGAACAACTGTGAAAAAAGATGCTTAAATTCTGTAATACGAGTTTGTTGGTGTCTTTCATGTACAAGAATTTGCCCTTTTCTCCCTTTCCATTTGATTCCCAGCATCATCTCAGTTACTTTTGTTTGTTCACAGGTCTAGTGACTTCACATTGGTCATTAAAACATGTTCCTCCTTTCTCTTGACTCTAAGAAACTTCTCCAGTGTCATTGGTGAACTACTGGCATTCCAGAATCCCTGCTCCCAACAGTTAGTATGTTTGAGATACTTTTTTCCTATTCTGTTTGGGATGCAGTGGCATTAATGAATACTTGGTACAGCTGATGGGATGGTTAAAAAGAGAGGCCTGCCCCCCTTCCTATTGTAGTTACTCAGTTTTTACTTAGGATGTAAAGAGAAGTCACAATGAAAAACTTCAGGAAGCTGCATTAAGTTATCCTAATAAACTTAAGAGGTAATTAGGGTGCTTTCTTATTGTGAATGCTGTACAAGGTTGCTGCAGTTGTGTGGTCTGAACTGTAAATCCCAGAGTGAATCAACATACTGACAGGGCCCCTGGCCGTGTGTATGTGTTCTGTTTCTCTGTGTCACTGGATGCAGTATGTCACACATGAAAGGTCTTTCATTTAAGCAATAATGCCCCCGATATTGTGAGGTCTTAAAGCAGTGACATTAAAATAACCATGGTAAAGTGTGGTTGCCTCTCACACAGTATCTCAGAAGTGCTTCACATCTGCAACACTGCTGATGCAGTATGTGAGCTGGGGCACTGCTGGCGATGCCATCTACATACACCTAGAGGCCTTCCAAAAAAGAACTGAAATGATCATAAAATAGGAAGGAAACAGTTGAAACAATAAGTACACGAATCGAAAGAATGTCTGGGTAAAATCCAAGCTTCACAGAAGCCAAGGGATGTTCTGCTCTTAACTTCAGTAAAGGAGGAGGAGAGAAGAAGGGTCTCAAAGATGGCCTTGAGTAAAGAACTACTTCAGTAAAGGAGGCCAGGAGATGCCATGAGGATGATCAGGGGCTGAAGCTGCTCCCATGTGATGGCTGAGAACACTGGAGCTGTTCAGCCTAGAGCAGAGAAGCTGTGGGGAGACCTCAGAGCAGCTTCCAGTGTCTGAGGGGGGCTACAATGATGCTGGAGAGGGACTCTTCATCGGGGACTGTAGTGATAGGACAAGGGGTGATGGATTCAAACTGAAACAGGGAAGATTTCAGTTAGATATAAGGAAGAAATTCTTTACTGGCACAGGGTGCCCAGGGAAGTTGTGAATGCCCCATCTCTGGCAGTGTTCAAGGCCAGGTTGGACACAGGGGCTTGGAGCAAGCTGCTCTAGTGGAACATGTCCCTGCCCGTGGCGGGGGTTGGAACTGGATGAGCTTTAAGGTCCCTTCCAACACAAACCAGTCTAAGATTCTGTTATTAAAGAATTCCACGTTTTTGGCTTACAGATCACCTGAGCTGCAGACCATAGCCAGCATGGCTCAAATTTGTCTGACACTGCAAAGCTTTAGTGTCAAATTCTTGACTAAAAGTAGTGATCTCTGGGAAGTCAAAGGAATCTGTAAAATATTACACAAATTCATTTATTTAATTCAGATTTTCTGATGTGCCATATATGTATTAAGGCAGTAGGAAAAATTCCTTTGAAGCACAGCTTTCATACTATGGGAAGGTGTCACCACAGTAACACTGCAGGTGAGGATTGCCATCAGTTATATACTGTGCCTCAAACTTTAATTCAGGTATCAGTGGCTGTCTTAGATTTGGACTTAAATCTGTAGTCAAATTCAAACAAAAACCAGAAAGGCAGCTGTTCACTAAAGCAAATGTCCATTTGTCTTCTCAGATGGAAGGACAAAGGTCTGGCACTTGTCCTTCTGCTGCTTCCTAAATGCTTGTACAAGGGTAGCTGTTGTACCTAATCCAGCTGCAGTCTGCCTGTGTTCCAAAGCTTGTTACTGATTCAACTGATTCCAACTAAAAGCAACTTTGGGGAGTTTCTGGCACTTTGGCAGACAGATGATTTTGCTTTGGTAAATCACATTGTTTCCTCCTGCAGTCAGGCTATTGTATGTGTTTCTTTCAAGAGATACGTCATGTTAAACAGTGATCTCTACTTGGAAACCAAAAGCAAACACCCAAAACCCCCTGAAAACCACAGCCACAGAATTGGAGATAAAAGAAGACAGTAAGACCAGGAACAGAAAAGGCAAATTATAGTGTCTAAGGAGAGGGTGCTCTGACCTGATGTCACATTGAATCACTTCCCACTGAAAAGCCTTTGGATTAAGTAGAGAAAACGAATGTTTTGTAGCTGCTTCATGCTGAGGGAGGCAGATCCTTGAGTGCACCTTCCTGTAGAGGTTACAGGAGCAGCTCTGCTCTGGAGCCAGGCTGAGAGAGCTGGGCTGGGTCAGCCTGGAGAAGAGAAGGCTCCTGAAGGGGA
>JANHGB010042310.1:0-15572 GCA_026283785.1 Coracopsis vasa
TTCAGAGGTCTTAATGTTTTCAAGGAAATATTGTTCTAAAATCAATCCAATCCAAAAGGCAGTTTGAATAACGGACTATTCAACAGTTACTAAAGCCTCCTTCAACAGATCTGAGTGCAAGACTGCTATCTTTTCGGTTACACTTACAGAATGCAGATTTGAATTGCAAAAAGGCCATTAAAAATAGCTGGTGCAATTCAATCCAGACTGAGTCAAACTGACAAAGCAGAAAATAACATGAACTGGAGACGCACTTGTGTGCTGTATCATGTTAATGATTCTGTTTCCTAAACCAGGAGCAGCTCAATAATATATGCTGTTTCCAAACAAACGTATGGTTTATTAAAGTAAACTAAGATAGAGAAAAACACAGTAGTGTGGGATGGGAAAGAAAACAGTTATTCAGGAAGATTGAACTTGCTGTACATCAGAGGCTTCCAGCACATCCCCACTGGGATTCTGTGTGCTGTTGGCTAAGATTTTATCTGCAAGTTTTGCATCTGGACTTAGTCATTTTGAATGCAAGAGCATGCACACTGCATGATATAGATACAGCACAGGAGGCAAAGTTGTCCAAATGGACATAGATACTCACTTCAAAGCCATTTTGGAGTTCCAGTAATGAGATTCAAGAGGAGAGCAACAGTAGAGTAGTTAAAAACAGGGGTTTGTTGTTACGTGGTTTGTCTAAATGCCAAAACATTTGTATTTCCATAGAATCATAGAATGCTTTGGGTTGGAAAGGACCTGAAGATCATGTAGTTCCAGTCCCCTTATTTCATGTAACTGCTTGGGTACAGTGGCTATTTGACAAAAGAAGGAAGTTGAGCTTCTTGTGGCAGCAGCTGTGTTGAACTGGCAACCAAACTAATAGATAGATCTTGTTTCTGGGGCTAGATGGTGCCTCTAGCTGGTGATGCCTCTTCTTCAGTGATGCCACTGGTGATGCCTCTTCTTCAGGAGCCAGGCTGTCCCCACATAGTGAGGGGACATATGGAGTTTGTGCTATTGACTTCTGTAGCCAAAACAGGCTCTCGAGTTTCACTCTGCCCATTAAGATTTACCATACTGTTTTTCCTATGCAGACTGCTATCCATATGTTCTGGGCAGACATAATGCTGCCTGGCACTGTGATGTGATCATTCCTTACATCTGCATTTTACTGTACACGATATGCCTGTGAGCGCTGGATGCCCGGAGATCCCCCCCTCTGGCTAATCTGTCATGTTCCCTTGACAGCTATTTAACAAGGATTTATCAACATGACTCAAAGGTACTTTTCTGGCACTTTTAATATGTAAAAAGCTCAATAAGGAAACTCTCTAGCTGCTTGCTGATGCAGGCCATGCAGTGAAGTCAAACCAGATGTCCTTAGGAGGGTTTTGATCCAGTGCCTATTGAAACAGCAAAGCTGGGTCTTCAGATGAACTGAAGAGTATGTCCAAAAATGGTTGAGTGCATTGGGCTTCATGGTTCTTTTCTGCCATAGTTCTCTTAATTTGGCTCTAGGTTAAATTACCCAGGCTGTGGTTAGGAAGAGCTAAATGTATTATACCTGCTCTGTGGCTGAGCTGTATCTGCTCAAGTCCAGCTATATTGCCCATAGTTCAAACTGCAGAGGAGGGACCTTGGGTTTCTGTCAAGATCCTGAGTGTGACTACGTCTCCCATGGGTGCTGGCAGAGGGTGCCATGAATGTTGCAGATGCAAATCTGATCTGGATGTTGGCTTTAAGCCTGAAGTTAACTTTGAGCATAGATGTTCCCCTGTAATCCCTCAGCTGCAACTGGCTTAGGCCCTCACATACAGTTGCTGCTTGGGGACTTCAGCTATGGGAGGGTGTCAGCCTGGGTGACTGGGTGAGGTTTACCATTGCTGCATTTCTGGCCATTGATAAATGAATAGGTCTGTGGCTAGAGCAGATGACTGTAATATGAATTCAGTTCCTGTCAGACTCTGGCTCTGATACTGTGCTGGCCAAGGCTGGTTTAGACTGTTCAGTTTGTTTCAGTTTAGGTTTTGCTTTTCTAAACCTCTACCCAAAATTCCATTTTTTCTCTATAAATATGTGGAGTTCAAAGAAATAAACTGAATTTGAACTGGGTCCTCTAAAAACTGGAGTTTATGTGGGGATAGCTGGGAGGTGGTGTACTTGAGCTTCTGGTTATTCATATGTCCCCATGGAAGTGCCAGTGGTCAAAATATCTAGTTGTAGATTAATTGCAGCTAGCTTTTGGCAAGGTTTCATATTCAGATGGTTTAGGATTTAAAACCCACTCTCATAGTATCAAATAGCGTTGGCAGAGGGAAGAAGAGGAGGTATCTACTGCAGAGCGCAGATACTTTTCTATTTGATATTTCTTTGTATTTCTCTCCTGTTTACTAGCCCTTCCTCTGCCTCCATAGTTTACAAAGACTCTTCATCATAGTGCAGCTCTGAGTAGCACCATTCTCACCTTGGGCAATGCAGCCTTGCTACTGCTTAGGGCTAACAGTCAGGCAACTTGGCTGTTTGAGCGCTGTGCTCTGGTGTAGGATAATAGATATCCTCCACATAGAGTAACATGGGCAAAACTGGTTAAAAGGAACCTTGCAAAGATAAGTATATCAAAGACTGGGAGGCACTTTGGTGCAGTACAGATCACAGGTAAGGAAGAGCTCAGGTTGTGCTGCGTTTGAAACAGGGAATGAATCTGTACTTCTGTTGTTAGAAGCCAGCAAAGAGCCATCACTTAGAATGCAGATAGACCTCATATAGCTCTTTAGGTAATATTCAGGTTCTTAAGTATGTCTCTAAGCTGTTGTTTTACTAAATTATCCCATCCATAACAATATCTGTAGACAGAGCCATCTATTTTGCTCTACTGGAGTTAATTCTGTAACCTGTGATAAGTCTGCTATGTAATAACAACATTAAAAGCTGAATCAAGAAAGTAATAGTAAATATGCATCATAGATTCTTGTGTAAATTATACTGAAGTAGAGGAAATTTCAAGTGCAAGAATTACATCCAATTTATTTAAATTTGAATGAAGCAGAATGAATTCACTGCATTGTTCCTTAATTTCTAGGTGAAAAAGACCAAGTTTAGTGAGACACCTTGGGTCTATCAGCTAATGGAAAATTGCCATGGCTTGATTGTAAACTCAGCTATGAGTTTTTCACTTGACTGTCACGGACATTGTGGTGAAGGTAAAGTTATTTTGGCTATGAACCTACATCTGTTGCATCAAAGCCTGTTGCTGTGGGCAGTTTTAGACTTGCAGATAGAAACCACGGCAGTCTTTTAACCTTTGCATTTCCCTTGGTGGCAAGAGTCTTGTCGGCTGAAGAGCAAAACACCCTTTGGTTTTGTTATAAAGATATATGGCAGGGCTGGCAATTCAATTCAGTATTTGGGTTAGTGAAACTGAAACAGCACAAAGCAGAATATCATTATGAAGTGGAACCTGTAGTATGTGCTGCCTACTGAATCTGGTGAGGATTGGAGATGGGGAGAGCTGAAATAAATGGAGTAGTTGTTTGAAAATCATTTGGCAGTGGATTACTGTGGAATGTGAATGCTGAGCTCCATGTCACGTGGGATCTCTGTGTGTTCTACTGACTGAGGGAACACGAGCATCACGATAGTACATTGGCAAAGCATGAAGTGTCAGAGCACTGTGTTGGTGGGGGCAACAGCAGACATTATGTTGCCCCAGGCAGCAGTTATCCTATGAGTCAGCTTCGAGAAAAGGGAAGAACAAAAACATGTTGTTGAAATAGGAACTTGCTGTAGGACCCAGCAAATCAAAGGTTATTGTTAATCAGAGACATGGAAAAGAAACAGAACTTTCCCCCCGCATCCCTGAGAATCCACTGTAAAATTCCATCTGTGGTGCAATAGATTCCCTTTCTCACGCCAGTTGTTTCCACTCAATATGCCAAAGGATGGGCAGTTCAGATGAGGATGAGGATGACGGGGGGGCTTTCTCTTTCTCTGCTTCTTTTTGTTGCTTAGCAGCTGAGCTGCTGGTCGTACACTGAGCACGGCAAGCGCTGCGCACAGTGGGAATGAAAGTTCTATTTGTCATCTTGATAAATCTTATTTGCAACACTTCTGTAAAGGATGTGACAGATTAGCTGAAGGAGAGATCTGGGGACATAGGGTAGCACACAAAATGTAATTCTGACTGACTGGATGTCACAATGCAAATGAAGCATGGTCTCACATGAAGGAGTAATTGCCGATGTGTTGTCCCTTGCTTTGTGTATTCTTTGCGTCTTCCCTATTGATTCAAAGGATGTTGCTATAGGACCTGGAACATGAGTTTTCTCAGTTTCTCTTCTTATGTTTTATTGATTTTTCCTGCTTAATAAAAATATCCTTCCTGATTTCTGAGACAGTTGCTTATAGCCTGTGTGTATATAACAGCAGCTTTTGTAACACCTTAAATTCACAGCTAGGTAGGTCTTGTTGGCAATGGCAGAAATAAGATCATAGAATCTCAGACCAGTTTGGGTTGGAAAGTACCTCAAGATCATCCAGTTCCAACCCTATGACACGGGCAGGGACACCTTCCATTAGAACAGGTTTCTCAACATATACATTGTTCTGTCTGAGGTCAGTTTTCCTTTCCACTGCCACGACCGTGTGGAAATGATAGTGTGGTCATTCTGTGCCACTGTACCTACAAGCTTGTCTTACCTACAGGTAGGAACAGTCAGTCTGCCCTCAGCACTATCACTTACTGTGAATATACGTTAAGGGTAGAATGCCTCTTCATTTATTTTTAGTGTGGCATCTTTAGGGGCCTAGGCTGAAGGCTGGATAAAACTGAAAGATTTCATGAGTTTTTCCTGATTCTGGTAAAATACTAGTTTAAAAAGAAGCATGGGGGAGGGGAGGAATCTCTAAATGGAAAGCTTTCATTTAGATTTATCCATTGAACACCATTTTCAGGTGCTGAAAATGGAAAATACAAGATTAGTGTCTAGAAAAAGCTGAATCTCACTCAAAATTAAGCGAGCAGATGCTCTAATTTGCCAAAAACAGTGGAATTTTTCCCCCCCATCAAATTCTAGTCTGTCCATGCTTTGACATGTCTTGTGAGGTGGCACATCACACCTTTGCCACTCTGTGTGCTCCAAAGAGGCATAAAAGAGGCAAGATATAATGTAGGGAAAGGCTGTATGACACTATAAAATCTTTCCTTCTTCAGCTGAGAGTAGATAAGTCATTTCTTACAGAGGAGTGGACTCATTAATTGTAAGACTGGCATGCAAAGCCAGAACAGTACAAAAAGATGAAGGGCTTTGTCTCTAGTTATTTGTGTCTCCATCCACAATTTAAGTCAAGTTCTTGATGGCAGAAACAATGATTTGTCAGTCTGCAACGCTATTTATCTGTTCAGAGCAGGATCTGTGTCTGCATTCCCTTGCAGGTTCAGTTTATGAACCTGACTGTGCCTTCTAGACGTTACTGTATTACACATATTGCATTAGTTGATGATGAAGAGGATAATTTCATCCCTTCCGAGCCTTAATGTGCAATTTGAAAACAAATGACTTCTGTTTAGCTGAATGCCTGGAAGCTGTCAACGGATGTAGGAGTATTTACTTTGCAAAACTTCCACTGCTTCCCTTCCATGCTAGCAGTTGTTCAGGGAAATGAGCAGATGACACTGGAAATGATGAAGAGTGAGCACTGGAGCTCTCTAACCCATCTCGTGGGCCACATAGATCACATCTTTAACAGCATAAGTTTGGTAGCTGAGAGCATTTAGTTTTCTTTTGAAGCTGTAGGCGACTTGTTCTGTCCATGATAGGCATTGCCATTACAGTGGGTTGAATAAAGGTGGTGCTTGAACTGACATGGGCCACTGCTCGTGGCTACTCAGAGGGAGCAGTAGGTTGATAGTATCAGCTTTTGGGGAAGCAGCAGTGCAGTAGGGAAAGCATGATATGTGATCAGGAGTGCATTAACTGCAGTCCAAGGTACTGGGATTTTATTGCTGGCTTTACCCCTGCTTGTCTGGATCCCCTTGGACAAACCAGAGCACTTCCATGGAGATAGACCTGGTTTTCTTCTCTCCATGGAGAAGCTGGGCCCCTTTGATTAATAACAAGGGGGTCCTTGCAAACTACCCGTCTAACTTAAACACCATGGAGGTGCCTAAAATTTTAAGGAGGAAAAGAAATCTCCTGGATGATGAACCATAACAGCAGGAAGAAAACGGTACAGTTCTTTCAAGCAAGACGTTTGGGCTTTTTAATCCGAAAGTGCTGCAGATTGCGTGAAAACATTGAAATAACACAATAAAAGAGAAGTTTTCATTTTAAGGAGATATAAAATGGTTTATATGATGTCAATCTGAAAACCTAATTAGCTAGGAAATCTGAAAGGGTTCAGTTGTGTACGGTATTGCATGGAAACAGAATAGAGGGAAAAGGAAGGCATTGCACATTCTTCACATGTTGTTTTACTCATTCAGGGTCAGCCATAATTTGCTTTCAACATTGCTGTCATTGATTTGCAATCTAATCTTGCTGAGAGCACTTGTAAGTAATTCTGTATGTCTAACAACAGGTTTCTGCTTCATATTTTGTATCGGTGAGATTTGTAAGTGAGTTTTGTAAAGATAAGGGGCTAATTTTTATAGTTCCTATACAAGCAGGCTAAATTAACGTGATTGTAGAAACCTAAATAAGGTGTTGACTGTGTTTTGCTTTTTGGGGGTTTGGTTTTACTTTGTGGACATATAGACAGGGAAAACTTGAGAAGCGTTGCTGGTTTAGCATTCAGCTACTTGACCTAGTGCATGAATTGTGGGTATGAGGATCCATGGCAGCCAACCTAATATCCAGAAAATTACAGTGACCTTGTTTGTTTTTGGGATGAAAATGATAATAATATCAGGATATTTTCCCAAGAAATAACTGTGTGAGCTGTATGCTAGAGTTGATTTTGATTAGTAACCCATTGCAAAGTTAGCTGTACAAATAAAGCATGGTGATTAAAGAATACATGCATATTTCAACAAGCAGTTCAGGTCGATGAGCTAAACTATGTGTTGCAATGTAGTAACAGGGCATTAGTTAAAGAGAACAGCTGAGAGAAAGTAGAAAGACTTGTGTGAGATGGTGACAGGTAACAGGTTGCCCTGCTTGGTGCTGGTGGGTGGGAAATGGTCATTTCCCTGTGCACTTGCTCTGGTGAGTGACAGACAGTCTCATTTTTATAATAAGGAATATTCAGTATTCCCATGTGCCCTTGGCTTGTGGAATGTTTCTGTGGCTTTTTGCAGCAGTTTCAAAATCACTGCTCAGCGGGGCATGTTTACCCAAGTAACCGATGCTTTATTAGCCCTAACTAACAAACAGAATTCATAGGATCCCAGTAAAGCATCTTATGCAGGCCAGGAGGTTAAGAGAATGGAAAGGAGAAAGTGCCTTTAAGCTCCAGCCAGAATTACATGGTTGTTTTGCTAAAGGTAGACTTGAAATTATTAAGAAGGGCTATGCTTATGGATTTGTTCATGAGAAGATGTCACAGCTGTCCCTAAGAAACGTATTAGAGGTGACTCCAACCCATGCAACAGTTAGGCCTTTCTGAGTTTTCCTTGGTTGTGACAAACTGCAGATGATCTACCCACAGGCTCAGAGTGGGTCAGTCTTTTAAGCTGTTTCTATGCTTAGGCTTTAAGGTGCTGATAGGGTTAAGATTAAGCAGATCTGCTCTGAGGCACCCTGGTCCCGCGAACCAATTCTATATCTCCTGGAGGAAGAATATCCAGGTTGAACCCAGCCTAAGCATGCTCAGTGGCATTCAGTCAAACTGATGTTGGATGTCCAGGTGTGTTCTTGCCTCACATGAAGATGCCTACTTGTCTTTTGACATTAAAATCCTCTTGTTTTAATCTAAACATCACATATGACCTGATGGGATAACCGATTGCTTTTGGAGACAGCTACCAACTGTTACACTCATCTGATCGTCCGGTTTTGCCAGGCTTATTTTAAAAAGCATTAAATGTCAAACATCCCACAGATAAAGGATTGTCAGCTGGAGAGCAAAGCAGAAATCTGTTCTCTTGTCACAGTGCACTGGCTCCAGTGCTTATGTCCTACGGTTGAGCTGCAAAAGTGCTGATGACTAAAGAGTGACTCTCTTAATTGCATTTAGCTATTTAAGCATTACAGATCTTAGCATCCCTCACTGAATTCTCTGGGTGTTTTTCTCCTCATTTTACCCACCAAGTGTAATTAACATTATTACTGTGAGATCTTCATCTTAGTCTTGCTTTGTGAAAAATTGCTGCTGGTGTCAGTTAGGTGTTTTATCAAGTGGTTAGTCAGTGGCTTGCAGTGTAATATTCCCCGTGGGAAGGTTACGTTTGCCACATGTTTCCTGTAGGTTTAATTGCAGCCAGAGATAAAAACAAACACTTCATAGACTGATTGGGAGAGCACAGCAAAACATGGAGTGGAGCATAAAAAAGAATGATGATTTAATCCTCTCTCCCACATTATATTGAATACCCTGGTTGTTAAAATACCATCTTAGGAGCAGCAGAGGTAGGAAAACAGCTGGTCTGTGGTCTTGGAGCAGCAGCAGCATAGGAGATCATTCTTGTATGATGCTGCAGTTACTCCATTAGATGATGTAGCAGGGTGCAGATGGAGTCCCACTTGGTGTGGGTGCCCCAGTCATCCAGAGGGAACCAACTCTTACTCCTCTATTCTAGAATATTTCTTCCTTTTTGAAGATACAAGTGCCTGGCTTTCTTGTAGGCACAATCTACTGCTTAAACTACAGGAAATTTGGTAGTAATAAGTATTTTCTTGCCATTCATTTATTAGAAAACTTCTAAGGTTGACATAACAGGAGCTAAATAGTAATCTGTCTTTCACCTTCATTTTCATCACTTCTCTGGCTTAAAGTTGAAAAGAGTTGGGAAAACTTGTCAGCACTGGGTGTTGAGTCAAATATATATAGATATTCCTGGGTTAAAGTACATTAGACACAGCCTCATCAATGCCTGGTTTCTCCACACCAGCCACTTTTCTTCCTCCCAGTGGGGTGCATTATCTTCTTCAGTAGCATTTAGCCACTTTTAGTGCTTTAAGTAGGTAACCAAATTCCCCACCGACTCTTTTAGATTGCCAAAAAAGGAGGTATTATTGCTGTACATCAGCTGTCTGTTCAAGTGCCCACCTTTGTGCGTGACAACAGCACTGATGGACAGAATATGATCTTGTGTATTTCAAATTCAGGAAATAGATGATAGAAATCAGCATCCCACACAATTCCCTCATATGACCTATTCTGTTCAGTGTTACCTTGCTTTATCCAGCTTGGGTAGTGTTGTTTATCCCATCTTTAGGTTTGCAGGAGCCTAAAAATAGCAGAAAGTGCATAGCCCCATCAGTCTAAGTGATGTGTCATCTGCACTGAGAGAAGATGCACCGAAGAGTAAGACTGCACCATGCCCTGCCCTTTCTCTGGGGCAGTTAAAATTTGAGTTAACAGAATGAACTTGGAAGTGTTCCCATTTTGAAGAAAACTCTGCAGTCTCAGACCTTGGAAGGCACCAAATTCCCCAGGAAATTCCATATGGCATTGCTGTCTTGATCACACCAGGTTGAGTGCTGGATGAGGGCAGAATACCTTCTCTTACTGGGTATTTCCTATCAGATGGTTGTGCTTAGCCTGGCCTAAGCTCCTTGGCAACAGAGAATCAATTCCCATCCATTTCAGAGTTATCCAGCACCCAAACCAGAATGAATTCTTTAAGGCAGATACATCTCTTAAATTTTCCTTAGGATACTGGTTTATAGAGGAGAAGCTTCATATATTATGCACCAGAAAGCTAGCTGATGCATACAGTAGCACTAGCCAGGGTTCCTTCAATGGTCATGAGGGTGATCTGCAGAGGAGGTGGTTACCTCCTGCGCTGGATCTCCAGTTGTGTGACTCTGGAGAGAGGCAGATCAGCAACATTGCTCTGTTTGAATGTTTCACCCAGAAATTAAGCCCCAGTAGCCATACCAGAGGAGTTGTACCCCCACAGTGTCAAATCTAAAGGTACAGGGAAGGAATTGTCACTGTGGGCAAACTGGAAACCTGAGTTTGGCTCCAAAATACAATTGAAAACCCTGTTAGATCCCAGTTGGAGAGGATGGACTTTTTATTCCAAGGATGATTGACATTTTATATAAGAAGTTGCAAAAAAACTGATTTAGAAATACAGTGGGCATGTGTAATAGTATTTAACTGTATGAAAGTGTTTCAACTCTGATGACAGAGTAACAAGCCTATTAAAGTTATCTGCTGCTGGCCAAAGTCACCCCAAATCAAGAGATCCTTTAAATACATGAAGAAGTATAAAAATGAGATATCTCTAGACTGTAACTCTATCCCAAACTACCACTTTTTAAACTAAAGGTAAGAAAGTGCTAGAAATCTGGGTATTTCTGAAATATTTCAGGGGATGTAGCATATTGTTCATTCAGTGTGGATTTTCCCAGTGTTCCAAACAGAAGATGAAACTAACTGCTCTTTTTAGTCTTCCCCACCTTAACTTTGTCCTGCTTTGTGTTAGCACACCAGTTGATGCTCAGATAAGCTGCTCAGTTGCTGGAGGCTCAGGAGCCTGGGGACTCATCTCTTCAGATGAATTCAGAGCTCTCCTATCAGTGAGCTTGTAGTGTCCTTCTCAGAGTTGTTTTCTTGTTGTTGTTGCTGCTGTTGTTTCAAAATTGGTTTCAAGAAGCTGTTCCTGCCCAGTTATTGACTGCAGAGCCACTCGTACAATAGTGGAGTACCAGAACAGTAGCAGGAGCAGTTTCTTAACTGGGCTCCTGTTACCTTCTGTTACTGGGAATGGGGCACTGCAAAATGTAAGGCCATTGCCAGGGTATGCAAAGCTCAAATAAAAAGGAAAAGTACAGAGAAGGGTCAGATTGGTAAATAATGCTGAAAGGAATATTTCCAAGGATCTATGAGTCTGGGCTCTTCAATCCTGAAGTCAAGATCTGGTGCAGACTCTTGTATACGTAGCAGTCTTTATGGCCTGCTGATGTTTGCCTTGGTTGAATCTGCTCATGCCTTCAGCAGTTGTCCAGGTTCATCACTAAAGGATCTGTATTGAAAAAGTTATGTGACTCACACTGCGATGTGCAGATAGAGAATGACTGGATTGTCTCCTGTCTGCCTGGCTACTTTCCTTGCCTCTGTTGCTGTAGTACTTAAGAATATGATGTCACTGGAGTCATTTGCCCATTTATTTATGGGTGTCTATGTTCATTAATCATTACCATAACATCCAAGGACCAGAGAGATGGGTGACTCCTCTCTGTCTGCCCATGGCTTGGATTTCTCCAGGCCCGTTGATATAAAAACTCACTACTCGAAAGGCTGATGCATGCTTTTGGATCTCCAAGGTCACTGAACCTGAATATCTGCTTGAATCTTTCAAGTGTTGCACTTCCAAGTGCAGGGCTGCTTAGAGCAGGAATGCTAATGCTTGACATGAGGACAGGGACCAGATCTTTATGCTGCTGTGTGCTGTGAGTCCACTGCAGAGCATGAAATATGTTCTTGGGTTTTTTTCTTGTTCATTTATCTAGTGCTGGGATGCGGTCCCCTAATGCTCCCCATGCTTCCAACTTCCCTCCTGCTCTCTGCAAAGACAATTGAACAGGAGTAGGACTCCCTCTAATGCTGAGATGTGGGGTTAGAGCTCTCACCGCTATAGCTGAGCACTTCCAGAGTTGCTTAATTAAAAAGATTGTAATTAAATTAAATTACTTTGTTCTACAGCTGCTTCTTTGCAAAGGAGACAAAGGTGGGAATGTTCAATGATGCGGAGTAAGATTTGGACTTTATGAGTTGGAAGCCAGAGGAACAGCACAGAAGTTATCACTGAGTAGCCAGCTTCCAGGCTCTGTCTCCAAAAATGAACCTGGGCTCTTCCCACTGCTGTGCTGCAGTGGAAGGACTGCATTTTCAGTGTCTTGGAGCCTGGATGCATGGTATGAGTTGTGGTACCCACATCATTTAAACCCTATGGAATATTATTCCCAGTGTCTCAAGTATCCATCCCAGTGTATGAGGCGCTTTCTAGCCTGGCTTGTGGCAGAGGATACAAGTGGCTCTTTTGGATTGTGTCTAAAGGAAGGAATCTTGGATCTGTGTGAACTCCCCTGGGAGCTTGCAAAGCCCAAGATGAGCTCTGGAAGTGTGGCTGAAACTTGCAGTTGTCACCCTCTGTCAAAGGCCTCTCTGACTATGCGACTTACCTGAATATGGGGCATCGTGGCCAAATACCCCAAGTCTGAGGTTGCTAAAGTTAAAGAACTGGCAAGAAGGAGTCTCTAAAGCTACACAGGGTACAACAGTCTATGATGGATGCATCAAAAAATGGGATTGTTGGATAGACCTTTCTCCCATAGCTGTGCTGATCTCCTCTGGTATGTGTCCTGTGTGTGGAGAAAGGGCATCTATTTCTAGAACCATCAGACAGAGATGATTTATGAGCACAAGATTTGTCCAACAGAATTACATGGCCCATTTCCCTTAATACCTGTTTATAGCTAGACCAGGCTGGAAAGAGCAAATCTGTTCCATAGAAAATTGAGATGTTTTGAAGTTTTGTTCTATTCAGATCTGGAACAAAATGTAAGATAACACAGTTCTCCAAGGGAATGAATCCTTAGTTTTGGGGCCTGGAGTTCGATGGCCTGAGGGTATCTGTGGTATGGATATGGGGCCAGGTGTTCAAGTAGTTTAACAAAAAGAGATGTGAAACAGTGAAGAAAGCTGATGCACTTATTGATGACTTCATTGGTAATTCATCCAGTGAATAGAATATAATCTTTTGATGAGGATTATTGTATTGGACGATCAGCAGAGTCCCTGAAAGCTCCTGAGTTGTTCACCAACATCTTCCCATTAGCAGCTCTACTGGTAGTGAACAGTTACTATCATACTAAAGGGCAGAGAAATTACCCAGGTTATGAACTCTATGGGTTTTGGGGATGTATTTTTCCTTTAGCTCATGATTAGGTACAAATACAGCTATTGGGAAATTTGCTCATTTCAGAGGAGTTCATAATAGGATTATCTGGAAAACAGTGGTGGTTTTGCCGAAGCTCTTCGCTATTTCCTCAGTACAGGTCTTTCATTGGGACAAAAGTGATGAAATAGCCTCCTCTAGTGGCAAATGTTTCATTGAGGTTCTGCTGGAGCTCTTGGATCGTTCTTTTTTCCCTAACGAGGAAAGCTGGCCGGAATGATGTGTGCAGAAGGAGTGCTGAGAGCTTTTCTGTCTGACAGAGGTTTATGTCTGTATTTGTGCTAAACACATTAAGCATCTTTTGTTAACAAACCTCCTGTGTGATCAGCTCCCCATGAGTAGCATAGATCTGGATATAAGCATAGCGCTGGGACAGCACTAATAATGAGATCGAAGGCCTGACAGATGATATTGGCACATAAAAACATGTTTAACCTATTCATGGTTTTCACTTACTTGCAGCATCTTGTCTGTGGAATGGAACTTTGGGGTAAAATACTGAACTTTGTGCTTAAGTCGAACTCCTTCAAGGCATTAGCTTCTGTGGCTGGTGGTGCAGAGTCTGGATAGTGTGGCAAGCGTGGAGACTTCCATCTCATTCATGCCTGAGCAAGTACAGCGCAACTTCTGTGTCTTCACATCAGGAATTAACAGGTAGAAATGCATCTCAGTCTACTTGCAGTGCTTTGCTCTTATTGACGTGCACACAGGGAACTCGAGGCTGACTTCCCAAACAGTGCAGGGCACTTCCTCATCCGACTCACACTTAGGGATGTCTGCTCACCATTTTCCACCCAGAGCTTAGGCTGATGTTTTCAGTAGTTCCTTTTCAGAAGTTATCTCAGGGAAAGAAAATAAGGATGATTCACACTGTTGTAAAATATCAGCTGAAATTAAGGCTAAAACCTGGAGAATGAGACTCAACCCCAAATTTGTATCAAACTCAAATTACTTTCAACCCATTTTTTCCCTCTGGTGAATAGTGAAATCATTATTTTATTAGCGCTAATTTATTTAATGATCATAAATGAAATTACTTTCAGGAGTGCTGATGTGTGTATCGATTTTGGCTGTAACTGCTTGCAGGCTGCTGAGAGCTTTCCTTGTGAGTTGTGTTTGCACAGAGCATTTGCCAACGGCACAGGTAATGGAGGAGCAGAGGAGTCGAAGCAGGCTGGGCTTGGCAAGGGGCACTGTCACTTCACAACCATCTGCTATGGTTGGGCTGTTTGCCATCCGGGCAGGACAGGGCTTTGGATACTCTGTGCTTAACTCTGACCTGGACCAGGGTCTTTGGGATTTCCTCAGGTAGGGAGGTTGTCACCAGCAGGCTCCATTCATTTGAGCTGATGGAGCTTCATTTCAGGCAGATGGAGGTGGAGTCTCTGCTGATCTCCTCATCCCCAACAGCTGCCCTGCTTTTCCTTGCAGTTGTTTCAATGGGATTTTTAAAAAAAATGGGATTTTTTTCAGTGTTATTTTTCAAAAGCAATTTGGGGAGTTTGAAACAAGCATGGCCTCGTGCCAGAAGCCTCTGCAAATACAAGGGGCTCCAAGAAACCTGGAGAGGGGCTTTGGGCAAGGGCCTGTAGGGACAGGACAAGGGGAATGGCTTTAACCTGCCAGAGGGGAGACTGAGGTTAGGAATGTCCCCTATCCCTTCCTCTCCCAAAGTGCAGGGATCCCCAGAGGTCTCTAGAGCCTGTTGGGTGAGGGTGTCTTGTGTCCTCATTTCTAGAGTAAAATCATTTGCAAAGCTTTAATTATTAATGTTAATCAGTGTTATCAGTAGGACTTTAATAACGATTGATGAATCCTGCGGGGAAGAGGGGTGGGTGACCCCAGAAAAGGACCTGAAAGGGATGAAGTGGAGCAGAGAAAGTGCCGTCTGTGTACATCTGTGTGTGCCCATGTGTGTCCGTATGTGCGTTTCAGTCTGTGTGACTCTGACTCTATGTGCATCCATGTGCATCCGTGTCTCTGTGTGCTCGTGTGTGTTCCTGTGTCTGTGTTTATGTGTGTCCATGTGTCTGTGTCTCTGTGTCCACGTGTCTGTGTGTCCCCATGTCCCTATGTCCCTGTGCTGTGTCCCTATCTGTGTCCCTGTGTCTGTGTTTATGTGTCCATGTGTCTGTGGGACTGTGTCTCTATCTGTGTCCACATGTCTGTGTGTCCCTATGTCCCTGTGCTGTGTCCCTGTGTCTGTGTCCGTGTGCCTGTGTGACTCTGTGTGTCCATGTCCCTGCGTTTGTCTACGTGTCCGTGTGTCCATGTGTCCCCATATCCCTGTGTGTCCCTGTGTCCATGTGTCTGCACATGGCAGCACCCCAGCCCTCCCTCTCTGAGCCGAGCCTCTCTCCTCTTTGATACCCCTAAAGCACGAATCGCACTAACATTAACCCCAGCCCCGCCGTGTCCCGATGCTCACAGCCGCCTCCCTGCCCCTCTTCCCCTGCCGGGCTGGCGGATGTGGGTTCCCAAACCCCTTTTCCCCTCTTCCCCATCCCTCGTACCC
>JANHGB010042312.1:3402-17176 GCA_026283785.1 Coracopsis vasa
GGGAATTGAGAGCAGTGCCAGTTACTGTCCTGTGGATTTGCATCTCGGTGTTTCAACATAGGAGTGTATCTGCAGAGGGGAGTTTCCTAAGTCCAGTTTACACCCTTTGTCCACTTTGTATGCTTTTGAAGCACATGGAGTTTCATTTTCCACTACATTATTGAGAAGATTGAAGCATTCTGAGCAGTCTCAAAGGTGAGAGATGCATTTATTATATTCAGCAGCAGCTTCAGTATGTTTTAAGGTAGCACTCCGCTTTCAGAGGTGTTTGAGATGGCAGTGTTGAACTTTCCTGGCATTTGTGGTGCTTAAGATCTTGTTTTCGGAATATTATCCACTTTCTTGAGCTTGCATCTTCATTTATTTGAAGGCATAAGGCTGCTAGCTTAATGGGATTAATTTTACCTGCTGGGGGCTTATCTTTTTCTTACTTACTACATCTAAGAGATACACTCTTTAAGATACACCCTTTAATGAGAGATTACAGTCAGTAGGAAAGTAGTAGCTACTGATTTGTAGATACTGTTTATTTTCTTAGCCTTAATGATACTAAGGAGATGCTCCTTTGTCTAATGTGAATAATGCAGTTTGCAGCTGCCACCAGAAATGCTGTAACTGGTGCAGTGGAAGTGATGTGGTGTTTCAAGTCTCTGATCTGTGTCTGTGGCTAAGGTGAAGCAGTGGCTGAGATGATAGGTGCTGAGATAACAGTATAAAAGGTCGTTAGGGATGATAAGGAACAGTATCAGTGCTTCCCAGCAAGTGGTGTTCAACTGACAGTTGAACTGTCTTCCTGCAGTTCCTTACGTTGGGTGCAAGTCATTCTGAACCCATATGTGTCTTCCAGAACAGGCTAGAACTGTAGTGTGTTTTATGACACATTGTCAAAGTAACAGTCAAAAAGGTATTCAGTTTAAGGTGCCTTTACACTGGCAGGTTTTTCCCTGCAATGTTTGATTGTGCAGCTTCATTGATCAGGAGTGGCAGGAGCATGAGGCATGGTGCTGCTGGGCTGGTTCTGTCTCTTCTGTTCCGTGTTGAGAGCAACTGTATTGAGATGCTAAGGGGAAAAAAAGAGTAGATTCTCCTCCATAGAGAACTGCCATTGTCAAACTCTCACCAACAGTGTTCCTGTTGCTGTAATGATGATGGGGAAGGGGTGAAGTTTGCTGCCCTGTGCTCTATTTCAGACCTACTGAGCAAATGCTGCAGTGTTTCAGTCCTCATTAGGTGCATGTTGATAGTTCTGCCTGACTGTTGCTTTGGTGCTGCTTTCTGACCTAAAACTGCTAAAACATTTGCATAATCTAAAAAAGAGAGAATGTTCAGCCATGAAGCTCTGTTGTTAGTTTAGAAACAAAGGTGTGAATGAGTTTCTGGAGCTTGTTGTTGTGATTTAGACCCAGCTGGCAACTAAGTACCATGAGCTGCTCGCTCCTTCCTTCCTCCCCTGGTGGGATAGGGAGGAGAGTCAAAAAAAGGTAAAACCTAGGGGTTGAGATAAGAGTGGTTTAACAATTGAAATAAACTAAAATATAATAATAATTGTAGTGAAAAGGGAGACAACAGAAAGTGGGGAATAAAACCCAAGAAAGACAAGTGATGCACAACACAGTTGCCCACCCCCTGCTGACTGATGCCCAGCCTGTCCCCAGGCAGCGATTGGTGGCTCCCAGCCAACTCCCCTCAGTTTCTATACTGGGCATGGTGGTCTGTAATATGGAATATCCCTTGGGATAGTTCGGATCAGCTGTCCTGGCTGTGCCTCCTGGCTTCTTGTGCCTCTGCTCACTGGCAGAGCATGAGAACCTGAAAAATCCTTGATCAGGGTAAGCACTGCATAACAACATCTAAAACATCCATGTGTTACCGGTGTTATTCTCACACTGAAGCCACAGCACAGCACTGCACCAGCTACTAAGAGGAAAATTAACTCTATTCCAGCTGAAACCAGGACACTTGGCAATCCTGCAAAAACCAGCACAATTTCCAGGCTGTTCAGGAATGTTGATCAAAGACTTTCAAGGCTGTGAAAAAAAAAAAAGATTGTGACTGTTGTAAAATCAAATAATTGAGTAAATTGCAGGCACCTTTTAAGATGCCCTTCTACAATCTATTGTCCTTCTACCAGAGCAATGGAGTGCTGCTGTAAGAGTTTGGGGTAAAAAAAAAGTCAGAATGCAAAGTCTAAATTTTACTCAGTGAAGCACATCTTTAAAGAGAGACAGGTTTGTAAACTAAAGCACTAAATCATGAAGCTGAGCAATAAGTGAAGGTGTTCCGGCAGCAACAGCTGAGTTCCTGAGCTTTATTTCTTTTGTGGAATTCACTTGCAAGGTGCTCCCTTGCAAGGACTTACATTTTTAGTACGTTTTTGTACACCACTGGGCAATGACTTGAAGTGCCTTTTTCTGAGCAGCTGCAGTAGCATAGTGAATGTCAGCAATGCTTTGAGCAGTCCAGTTCTGTACAGCAGAATGAAACAATGGTGTTTGCCCAGTAGGTTGGGCGGAAGGTAGAAATCTGTGGAGACTTTATGAAAAAGAAGCCAAGAAATGCTCAAAAGTTTGAACTGAGCCCAGAGATTGAATAGAGCATTTGTCCACACCATTACTTGGGTGGAAATAGCATGTGGAATGTATGAACGGGGGTAGGGAAGGGAATAGATGCACCGTCCTTCTCCAGTAGAAAAAAACAATTCAGTGCATTCTGAAATGGCCAGTTTGTCCACACTGCCCCAGGGGCTTTTAAATGGAGCAAGAAGTGGGGGAGATAAAGAGCAGATTTTAATAGGTTTGCTATTGCTACGCCTTCTTGAGCCACCCAGGGAGCTGCAGCCTCTGTAGGGTTACACCAGCTGCCTGGGATGGTGTCTGGAGAGAAATCTGCCAGGTGAGAACATGGAGCATTAAGAATCTGTGGAGTTCTTCTGTCAAAAATGACCTTGCTGGAGAAATCGTCACAGTTCAGCACTCCCCTTACGTCACCAGCACGTTTTTGTGTTGAATTTGTTATGCTGCTTGTGACAATTATTGTCATTGGTTGCACCATCTGAATAGCTGTTTCTGAAGGGATTGCTATTTCCTTGACTTTCTGTAGTCCAGTTTAAAAAAGAAACCCAAACTTAGTTTAATTTAAAATAAAAGCAGTTTCCTTCAAAAGTATGGCACTCTTAATGGTGTGACCTGTAATGAGCTTTCACTGATGGATTCGGAGGATTGTTAAAAGGGTGGCAGCACATTTGTGGCTTTCATATGGAAGTGCTTTGGCTCTGTGGCGAGAAGTGAGGTTTACAGATCTGAAATGTCTGTTCAAACACTTCACAGCGAGTGGTGTGGGGAGAGATGTGTTGCTGTGGCACAGTGACAGAGACGTTCACTGCAGCAGAGATTTGTCTCCATTCAAAGGGTGCTGACATGGCTTCCTGTAATAACAAACACTGTCATTTGATCTCTTGCACAGAAGTTCTGATTGGCATGGGGTTAAAATGCACCTTCTCAAACACTGGTGTGAGAGCCCAGTGTCTCTGAGGTCTGTCAGTGTGTTTGGACTGTGTATTCTGCTTTGGGTTCTGTCTATGCTGGACTGGATTTAAATGTTTTTACTACAGCATGCCCTGTGATTTGGAAAAACTCCTTCATTGGTGCCTCATTTTGGGTTTAGTCTCTGTTTATGCTTGTAGTGGGCGAAATAATGGTCATCTTGGGTTTTCAGAAATGCTGTGCCTGTCTTTTATGTTGGTGTTTGAGGGCATAGCCTTCCAGAGTGAAACCTGTGGGCAATGTTACGTTAGACTGGGCTGAGTGCATTTGTAGTAACAGACCTTGGGCATTGCTAACAATTGACTAATGCTGGAAGAGTGCAAAGGCCTGTTTGAGGTCTCTTGTGTGCTTATGGATTTGGGTTGGCTCAGGTTGCTCTGCTCATAAACTGAGAGCAGAGCACTTTAGAGTATTGTGGCAATGTGTTGCAGTAACTCCTGTGTGTGCTCATGTGTTGGAAAGAACAGTAAAAATACAGCACTTTCCTGGCACTTGCCTTAGAAACAGGGAATTGTTTAGGTTGGAATAGACCTTGAAGATCATTGAGTCCAGCTGTAAACAGTACCATGGCCACCACTAAACCTGCTTTTATTCTCCTCCTTTAGGACCTGACTGGCATAGAGTCTATGGACCAGTGTCGTCACACATTGGAGCAGCACAACTGGAACATAGAGGTACCTCTGCAGAGAGGATTTGTAGCAGTTTCCAAGTCCTTGGGTTAAGTAGAGAGTTCTGTGGGGAGGGGGAGCCCTACTGGTAAGCTTTAACCTGTCAACCCCTGAATTTACACTAGTAGCTCTTTATAACAGTATCTTGGTGCATCTGGAGAGCTGGTTTCAGGAACACACAGCAGAGTTATGGCTGTGAACTTGACTGGCATATGTCCTGTAGCACTGTACAGGCTGCCATGGAGAGGGCTTTCCATCCAGAAAAGAGTATTGGTGGTTATAGTTTGTAATGAGTTGTGCTTATCCAGTGCTTTGGGGCTATGGACGAATCATACTTGCTGTTAGTGTCCAAAGTATAAAAAAACATATTTTCTGCCATCCTTAAATGTCTAAAACCTCCCTTTGCTCTTTCTTGTGTCAAAGGCAGCTGTACAGGACCGACTAAATGAACAAGAGGGTGTCCCAAGTGTCTTTAATCCTCCTCCATCCCGGCCGTTGCAGGTCAATACAGCTGACCACAGGATCTACAGCTACGTTGTCTCAAGGCCACAACCAAGGGCAAGTTATCTTCTAGTGGATTTTGTCCAGATTCTTGAGTGACTCTGTGAACAACAGAACTTGCAAGCAGGGAAAGGAGTTGTTTTTGTTGTATGCTGTTATCTCCTTTCTAAATATGTTACCTTCTGAAAACAAAATGTAGAGCTTCAGCCTCTATTACTGCTGTGGGCATTTTCTCCGTGGTGTGATTCACACTATGAAACAACATTCTTTGTGTCATAGAATGACTTGCTGTGGTGTAGTCAAGCTTTTTGATCAGTTCAGTTGGAACAAAGGACTGTCTGCTCCATATGGTAGAGTGATAATGAGGTTTTTATCTTTTAGAGCCCCCTAAAATGTATATTAACTTCAATACAGTATCAGTGACTTGCATTAGTGTTTCACTAACAGATTTGCGTGAGCGCCTCTTAGACTCAGTGCTGTTAATCCCTTTGTACAGTTAAGAAAATTAGCACAGAGCAAAAGCATTGCTGCTTGAATAGTGATGCTGGTTTTTAGAGATGTCATGTTAAATTCTGTATGAACCGTGTCAGTCACTTACATGTGATTTGGTGTGTCTGAAGCCATAAATATTGCTGACCTTCTTTGCAGTGGTTGGAGCACTGATGTTCCCATGTGTGCTTGATGCTGGGGGGACACTCTGCTTTAGCAGGTCTGTTCCTGGGGTGGAGACTGTTCTGATGCTTTGTTTGTAATTGCAGGGCCTGTTAGGATGGGGTTACTACTTCATAATGCTTCCATTCCGATTCACCTATTACACATTACTTGATATATTTAGGTAAGTATTTTTTGTGCTGACTCATGTACTGACTGCATTAAGACACACTAGCTTGGATTTGACTGTACCTCTGTCACTTGGTTGTTTAATGGCAAATTTTTCCATTTACTTGCTCAGCTGGCTTTATCTGTAGCCTTGTAAGGTTCCTACACTGTTTTGTAAGAAATAATCCTTATTGTAGAGAAAAAGAGCATCTTGCAGCTCTGTAAATTAAATATTGGAGTTGTAACTCCATATGGCTTTACAGTTGGAGTGCCATGCAAAGGAAATGCAAAACAGGATCAAACTGTCCAGTGTTCTTGGACAAACAGCTTGATCAAAGTCATGTCCCATTGGGCTGGGCTGCAGGTTAGCCTGCCCTAATCCCTGTATTTGGTAAAACCCAGACTGTAAACACCTCTGGGTTCCCCCCCCTTCGGTGTCTGTTGCCTCTTCTCCATTTACTGCCCTGATGGGCAAGTTCATCCTTACAGCGCTGATGGAGGGAAAAGGGAATGCTGATATGTGGTAAATATCCAGCAGTCCTAGTCCTGCCATCTGCATTGGTTTGGCCGTTTCCTCTGGTGTATTACTTTTTTATGCCTTAAAGACTTTTCCAAAGTTCAGTGTAATTTCTGCACATCAATAGAACCAGATAACATTGATACCTCCCTTGCAGTGAAGCTTTTTCAGCCTTGGAGGAATGACTGCTGCTTGTGTGTTCATTAGACTCCTGGTGTAATGTTCTCTTTCTGCAGCTCTTTGCATTCTGGAATTGTTAATCTTGGAATAGCAGAAATGCAGTTTTCAAAGTTACCTGGACAAAACTGTGTGGCTTTTAACAACCCAGCTTTGGCTAAATTCCTCAAACCCCATAGTGTTGGTGTGGCTTATGCCTGATGCTTCAGAGGAAGTCAAAATTGTCAGTCACACAGAATTCAGATACACACTGATGGCATGAGATGATATTTGCCTGGGGGATGGTTTTTGTAGCAGTGGTATCAGTTTGCAGCAGGTGGCAGTTTAGGTTGTGATTATAAATGTTCAAGGGTCTCAGCTGTGACTTTTTTCCTCCCTTATGAATACCAGTGACCCTGTGGAAAAGAAAACCTCTTCAGAAAGTCAGTAAGCTGAATTCAGTGTCATTTGCTTCCTTCCTAGGTTTGCTCTGCGTTTTATACGCCCTGATCCTCGTAGTCGGGTCACTGACCCAGTGGGGGACATTATTTCGTTTATTCATATGTTTGAGGAAAAATATGGGAGGATACACCCTGTCTTCTACCAGGGAACTTACAGCCAGGTCAGTGTCACACATTGGTGCATAGATCCTGGGGAGATGGAGAGTGGGGATTTTGCCAGACAGTATCATGGCAAAATCGCTTTTTATCTAAAAGCTTAGTGTTTGTCCCCAGACTCTAACAGGATAATGGAGAGCTAGGGAACAAGTGTATTGGAAAACCAGTGTCTGCCAGGCTTGATGGTATGCCGAGTCTGCAAAGCTGGAAAGCAGAGCTGCTCTGAGTGTTCCTCGACCGTCTGTACAGCCCTGTAGCTGACAGCTATTCTTTGTAATGCTGCCTTTGTTTTTATAAACTGATGTGGTATGCCAGAGCCTGTCCTTCTGTTCACCAAATTGGGATTGACTGCCTGGGCTTGTATTACAATGCAACTCCAGAATCTGGGGTGGAACCTCAAACTTGTGAGAGGGAGCCCTGGAAGAAATTATGGGAGGTGACAGTTCTGCACTTTAGACCTGGACTCATGGTGCCCTCTGCAAAAGAGGGATGCTCAGTGGATGTTGTCTCTTCTGCAGCTTCTCTCAGCCTGGGTGAGGGAAGGTCCTCCTGCAGCAGTGCATCCTAGCAGACAGTTGGACCAGCACCGCTTCCTGCGTGCTAGGGAGGAATGTGGAGTCTGTATCTGCTCCACACTGCACAGTGATGGAGCTCGATGCCTCCGCAGCTCTTCTGGCTCCTCTGTCTTGCCTGGAATCCAAACTTCAATAGCCATGGAATGGTTAGGCTACCAAAACTCAGTGCCAGTAAAACAGGGAGCTTATTGCGCACTTACCCTGCGGTCTCATTAAGAAATGCTCTGGTTAAGAAATGGGTTTGTGGAATCCAGAGACTATAGATGCAGACGGGGGTTTTCTTTTGTTTGCCTTTTGCTCTGTTGGGGGCTGCAGCGTTATTAAGTTATCTTTTTTTAGTAGCGTATTCATTTGATGTTGTCTGAAGATTGTGTTCTGTATGGGCTCAAGTGGAAAGCTCATCCTTGGCTCCTTGGAGACTGAGGGATGAAGGAGGGTTCTTCACTGCAGCTGGTCTGGCAGGGCAGTGGGGGGTGGTTTTGGTCTGAGTTCAGTGTTCTCCAAAGGCACCTCCTGAAAGGAGTATGAGGGAACACCACTGTAGCCCTCTTAAATGAGGGTTTAGTCAGAAGGGCTGACAGCTTCATCCTCTACTGCTGCTTCATTAAAACCATGCTAATGGCAGAGTAATGGCCCAGGTAAATGTTGTGGAGCTATGTCCCACATTGTGGGTGCTGCTTTCCCCTTGCCTAGAGCCCCTGTAATGTTACCTTCACTGCTCTTCTGCCAAGGCACTGAATGATGCCAAGCGGGAGCTGCGCTTCCTGTTGGTTTATCTTCATGGAGATGACCACCAAGACACGGATGAATTCTGCCGGTAGGTAGGAGAATGTTAGAACCAAAAGGTTATCTTGGTACTTTAAATGCAGCTTGTCACACAATCTCTTCTCATCCCTTAGCAACACACTGTGCGTACCTGAGGTGATCACCCTCATAAACACCAGAATGCTCTTCTGGGCTTGTTCAACCAACAAACCAGAGGGATACAGAGGTGAGTGTGTCCCTCTTGGGCTTTACCTGTCCCCTCCTGAGAAGTCAAATGCTCTTTGACCACCAAAATGTGTGTGAAATGCACTGTTGGTTTTTGTGCAAGCAGACAAGAGATTTCAAGGTTGCATGGGGAAATACAAGCTTGGATGCCAGGGAAATACCTTCTACTCTTTGCCTCCGCTGTTTGTATGTTTCTGGGCAGTCCTGGTACTGTGCTCTCTGCTGTGGGCCTTCAGGCTGCGTTCAGTGCCTTGTTAATGGGAGTTAGTGGGTGTGTGCTGAGGATTAAACTGATGCAGAGACAAGTATCTGACTAGCTGTGCCCTTAACGCTGGCTGGTGTTATGCCTGAAGCCAGGAGTGACTTGTTAGATGCATTTTTCCCTTTCTGAGACAGACATGGTTACTCCACACCCAGTCTCTCTGTCTCCTCAAAAGTCCTCAGTGAGGTGCTTTGAAGTACTGTCTTTCAGAGCTGTTGGTGCCTGGCCTGCCAGTGTTCTGGTAGGGTTTTGCTGCAGATGGAGCCTTTCCCAGGTTCTGTTCATGCCTCCTGTGTTGCTTCTCTCCTGCCATGAAACAGGAAGGGTCAGGCCAGGAGTTCTGGAGTACTAAATCTGAGTCATTCTCAGCTTCATAGTTCAGCTACCAGCTAAGGACTCCCTGAAAGAGTGGCTTTCTAAGGAGACATTCTTTTACTTACTGCTGTTTCATTGCTGCAATGCTTTGGAGTCACAGCCTAGAAAGCAGAACTGGAAGGGATTGTGGCCTTTCATTTAATCCATGAGGTGCTCTGGTTTCATTTGAAGGGCTCCATTGGTAATCACTGCTCCAAGCTGCATGTTGTGCCATGCATGTTTTGAGGAGGAGATGATCAGCAGCCATAGGTGAACAGTACCTTAAAAGCCCCTGAACTGCTTCATTCCCTGCCCCAAGACAGAGCCCACTTCTGGCAAAACCAACTTGGATTTGTTCAGAAATGTCCAGGATGGGCACTGTCATCTGCCCATGATGGTGTTTTCCAGAGTCTGGCCACCCTTAATCCTCGGCAAGCATTTCCCTGTGCTTGACCAGTGTTTCCTTTCCTGCAGTTTAAGCCCAGGGTTTTTCATTCTGTTCTGAATGGACATTCAGAGCAGTTTACTTCCTTCCTGATTGAATTCAAGAACCTTTTTGGTCACTTGAAAGCTTATTTTTTTCTCTTCAGTCTCTACACTCCAAGCCACTTCCTCCCTTTGCTGGTTTATAGGGTTTAGTTTGACAAAATGGAGGCTGAGGCCTCCTGTGCCTTGATAGAGATAGTGGCTGTAGAAGCTGCTTTGATGATGGGAAGGCCCTTGGTGATGGGAAATGTTTGTGCTGTACCCCTCGCTGGCCCTTCTGGATGGGGCAGTGATGGTCATGCATGTTTCCCAGTTTCCCAGGCTCTGCGAGAGAACACGTACCCATTCCTGGCTGTGATCATGCTGAAGGATCGCAGGATGACAGTAGTTGGGCGGCTGGAAGGCCTCATCCAGGCTGATGACCTCATTAATCAACTGATGTTCATTATGGATGCCAACCAGACATACCTGGTGTCCGAACGCCTGGAAAGGTATGATGGGACCCGAGCGCCAGTTATGCACGCCTTGAGGAGGCAGGCTCTGCTCTGCCCTCCCTCCAGACACCATTTGTAGGCAAACAGCATGTTATCTCCCATCCTGTAACACATCCCATGGGCTCACCTCTTCCCAGTGGGATCACTGGTCCATAAATTTAGATAGCCCTATAGCCAGGGAGCTGGATGTGTTGCCCACAACTGAAAGGTGGATGTGAGTGCTCTGTGTTCTCTGCAGCTGGAGCAGGCCCTTAGCATGCTGGAGCTGTGCAGGTAAAGCTCAGATGATAGTAGAAGCCAAGTGAGAGCAAAGGCACTGCAGCCAGTTGGTGAGCAAGAGCTGCTGCCTGGGATGGCTGTCCTGAGTTCTGACTGTGTTTCTGGTACTGCCTCACGAGCAGGAGCTCCAGCCCCTGATAACTCTGTAGGGATCTGCAGACTGTGTCCAAAGTAGGATGCTGCCTTACGGTCTTCTGTCTGCCCCATGCTTTCTGTGGGGACCCAGGAACATTTTGATGCCTCTGGTTTCTGAATTGTGCAAAGAATTAGCTTGAGGAGGTAAAACTGTGAAGAGCTTCAAGTATGAGGCAGAAATCCTGGGCACTAGTATGTGCTGTCCACTCTGCCATGCTGCAGTGGGTGAGGAATTGTCTGTGTTCAGTTCATGTCCACTCAACTGGGGGGACACAGTTTGTGTGCTGGGGATGTGGAAACCCTGCTTCCCCTTTCCAGAGCTTGTGGTGCTCCTGAGGCTTTACCTGATGTGTGTGCTCCTAAGAGCTTGAGGCTCTACTTGCACCCTCAGGTCTGCCTTCAGCCTGCTAACCCTGATCACTCCCTGCTCGTGTTTGCAGGGAAGAGAGGAACCAAACCCAAGTCCTGAGGCAGCAGCAGGATGAGGCATATCTCGCATCCTTACGTGCGGACCAGGAAAAGGAGCGCAAGAAGAAGGAGGAACGGGAGATGAAGAAGAGGAAGGAGGAAGAAGTGCAGCAACAAAAACTAGCAGAGGAGAGGCGGCGGCAGGTGAGAGCAGAAGGAGT
Organism: Coracopsis vasa; assembly: GCA_026283785.1. Classification (NCBI taxonomy): domain Eukaryota; kingdom Metazoa; phylum Chordata; class Aves; order Psittaciformes; family Psittacidae; genus Coracopsis; species Coracopsis vasa. The sequence goes on from JANHGB010042312.1 coordinate 14,427, forward strand.
GCTGGAGAGGCTGCTGTGCCCTGTGGGATGCTCACCCTGTGTAGGAGCAGTGCCTGCAGTAGGGCTTGTCTTGGAGATGCTTGTCTTGCTCAGGGCTTGAGTGTCCTCGAAGCCTCCTGGAGCGGCTGCGCTGCAAGGGACAAGCACAGAGGTCAGTTCATTGCTGCCCACTGCCCCTGCTCTCTCCTTTGTAGACGTTGCAGGAGGAGAAGGAGCGCAAGTCGGAATGCCTTCCCCCCGAGCCACATCCCGATGACCCAGACAGCGTCAAGATCATTTTCAAGCTGCCTAACGATTCCAGAGTGGAGCGGCGATTCCACTTCACACAGTCCTTGACGGTGAGCTTGGGGCAGAGCTGATGGGGCTTCCCAGGGTGTAAGAGGGTCAAGAGATTCTCCAGGTGACTCAGCAAAGCTTTGGTTCCATTTGACTTTGCCAAATGGTGACTTTTGCCAGGAGCCTCAGCAGGCAGAGTTGTTCCTGGGTAGGGAGGGTGTTGTGGGGCTTGGACCCACCAGCTTAAAAGAGATTGGAGGGGAAACGGAAGAAACTTCTTCTCTTGGGACTCTGGTTGTTCTCTATTAAATAATCGTGTAGGGAGAGCCAGAAGCAATGTCTGGACTCCCCAGGTGTTCTGAAAAGTCCCATTTCATATGTGCTAAGAAAATGGCTGTCTCATGTCTGCAGTGCAGTGATGGTGCAAATTCGGTCCTGTTCCCCCCACGAGGTGCCATGGCTGCAGCCTGGCTGTGTCAGTGCTCCCCCCGCTGGCAGTTATTCCTCTGCTTCTTTCCCAGGTGATCCACGACTTCCTGTTCTCCTTGAAAGAAAGCCCTGAAAAGTTCCAGATTGAGGCCAACTTCCCTCGCCGGGTCCTGCCCTGCCTCCCCACAGAGGAGTGGCCCAACCCACCCACATTGCAGGAGGCCGGACTCAGCCACACGGAAGTCCTCTTTGTGCAGGACCTCACGGACGATTGATGCTTCTTTCCAGCAGCCACACCATGGAAAGAGAAATTCATATTATTATTATAATACAATATTTTTTTTAAATGACTGCATACAAAAGAGGGATCAGAGACCACGTGGCCTGTGCTGAGTGTGTGTGCACTGGCGAGAGGAAGTGTGTGTGCGCGTGTCCTCACACACCCCCGTGCACAGCCATCCCCTACACTTGGAGGGCAGAGAGGGAGGGGAGCTGGTGTTGCCCCTCCGTCCTCCCTGAGGAGGACCAGGAATGGCAGCTCTTGGGAATTCTTGCTTTTATTGACGACAATAATAATAAAACCCCGACAACCTGAACATCTCGTGAAGATTTTGATACTGCTGCTCCTGACAGCCAGAACACCAGGCACCTGAATGTGCTGGGAGTGGGGTGGGAAGGACTGGACAGAATCTTTTCAGCTTCCGTCTGTGTATAAATATCTTTCCTTTTAATATTTCTCTTGCTTTGTAATGACCAAAGGAGAAGGGGGTTGACTATAGTATTAACTTTTTTGATAAAGAGCTGGTTCGATTCTTACCCATGTGGGGTCTTGCCCAGGGTTCTTAGCCTGCGTAGTGTAATAAACTCTGCCTCTAGCATGTCTGTGCCAATGCTGTCTGCCTATGCCCCCTGCCCCAGCTGGGCACCAGGGAGGGGGTTCCAACTGCTGCACCTCAACTGTTGGCCTTGAACTGGTCCTTTTGTGCTGTGTGAGACAGGAGAGTGCACAGTGCAGGGGAGCCAGTGCTGGGGTTGCTGCTGGCTTGTGGCAGTGAGCTCTGGGCTGAGGCTGGGGAGGAGGGAGATGGCCCTTCATCTGTTCCTAGGGCTGGGTAAACCCTTCTTGCTCAAGTTTGAGGTGAAAAGATAACAAAGTGGGTGTAAGCCTGTTGCCCCTGGGACTTGGTCATGGCTGAGCAGTGGTGCTGTCAGCTCCTGCCCAAAGGCAGAGGGTTGGCAGCATGTCCCTTTCCTACCTGCTGGTCACCTTCCTGAACAGGTAGCCATGCACTCGTGCCTGCATGAAACACAGAAGGGAGCAGGCAACTCTCTCTATCCCACCATTTCTGCAAGCTGTAGTAAAATCAACCCTACTTCCTTGGTGGCTACAGGCTTTTTCAACAGGGAGAAGGGGCCGTTCCTTCTCCCAGACAACAAGCTGCTCACCCTTTCTGGCCTTCTAGAGCAGCTTGGTTTGGGGAGTAGCAGCCTTGTTCTCATCCTTGGGGAGCTGGAGTTCCTGCCCTCCTGTTGCAGGTGTGGTGGATGTGTCTGTTCCCTCTGCTTGAAGTGCCAGCCTGGCGCTGTTGAGGTTGCTGGGGCCAGCCTGGCTGTGCTGGTTTCACTGCTGGAGACACCCGGGAGGATGCCCTGTCCCGGGGTTGCAGCTGTGAAGGATCTCTGTGTATGAATGAGGGGGTCCTTCGTGCTGCTGGATCGAGACCCCTCTTGATCCAGCAGCAGAGGGGACACAGCGCAAAAAGGGATGCGGAGCTGTTGGAGTGAGTCCAGAGGAGGGCGATGAAGATAATCCAAGGGTTGGCGCAGCTCTGCTCTGGAGCCAGGCTGAGAGAGCTGGACTTGTTCAGCCTGGAGAAGGCTTCAGGGAGACCTTAGGGTAGCTCCAGTGCATAAAGGGGCTACAGAAACCTGAAGAGGCGCCTTGGACAAGGGCCTTTAGGGACAGGCCAAGGGGAATGGCTTTAACCTGCCAGAGGGGAGACTGAGGTGAGCTCTTAGGCAGAAGCTCTTCCCTGTGAGGGTGC